>JAWPHD010006186.1:0-149181 GCA_037043455.1 Cyrtodaria siliqua | reverse complement strand
GAAAGGGAAAGGGGCGATTCATCCATCAAATTCGGAGATGCCGACATCTATGAGCAGCTCCAACGCTTCATTGTCCCCGTCACAGCTAAACACAGCCATTATGGAAATGCTAAACGTAAACAATGGCGGAAATGTGTGCCACAGGTCATGTAGAGGTAATCCTTTTTTTTGTACTTTGACCCTAAACGCAGCTATTACGGAAATGTTAAACGTTAATATGGAGGAACTTGTATACTAGTATGTGTCACGGATCATGCAGACATAAATGTTTTGGTACTTTGACCCTAAAACGCACCTATTACGCAAATGCTGAATGTAAACAACGGCGAACATGGGTAAACCTTTTAGCATGGTACTGTGACCCTAAACGCAGCTATTACGGAAATGATGAATGTAAACAGTGGTGGAAATGACATAAAGCATTTAGAGGTAAACCTTTAAACATGGTACAGTAATCCATCCGATTCAGTTGGTATACAGTTAGATATCTCCAAACATAAATTGACAATGATATTCACCTATGCCAACGGCTGTCGATTCTAATGAAGTTGTTTTGTGACAAGAAGCCAAATATAATTACTTTCTATCATATCTATATCATATCTTTGGGAAGTGATGCTTAAAAGAAACGACATGCTGATATCTATATCCAAGCACTGATTTAAATATCTCTATATGTTCATACATGCGAATAATTACATAATGTATTACAGTACTAAGTATGACAATGATTTCAGTGGAAACGCTAGCATTCAAAACACGGGCATTAAAACAAATACGATATATTTTCGTTTGAAGGTTCCATGTTCACCGTCATATGCATATCCTCTTCGGGATGGCTCAAATTTCTGTAGTATTTTAAACATTGAGTTCTGCTCAACCCGGGGCTAGAGGGCGTTAACGGTAGCAAGCACTTTTCAATACCGTCTCAATCAAACCGAGACTGCAATAATTTTTGTATTTATCGTGTTCGACGATTTGAAAATTTCTCCTTTCATACGTTTTTTTTTATAGTGTTCACGTTCATCTTTGCTTTCAATAGCTGACCCTATCACAACAACTGGCCAGCGTAACCAAATGGTCAAGATGTTGATCATTATACTCATACCGGTATGCATCTTTATTGGCCTGACCGGGAACTCATTTGGAACTACTCTCAACAACTACATAAACTCAATTTCGATCCAGTCTACTCTTCTTTTTAGGTAAGTAAACGAATCTTTTGTATGGAATACATTTATAATCTACAATAAATCTTCCATAACTAGTCCGAAATATTGAACAAAAGAGTAACAATTTGACGTTTTTATACTCATTTAAATATAAAAATATGACAGGTATTCTTCTAGGAAATTTGTTGAACACAATAGCATAATCCATGTAGAAAGCTCAGTGAGATTGCTGATATTACTGGTTAGCAGTTTGTAAATGAATGGGAACTCAGACCAAATCATTCGCTAATGCTCATTCCTCACCACCACGTTCAATATCTCTCTAGCTAGTTCAGAGTAAACCACAGGGATCATTGACTAAACAATTATTTTTTGGTTTTTAACATTTTATTTGAATATCAAGTGTACAAAGATTTATATACCGTACATATTTGGACGCATTATAGTCTACCTGCTCCTATAGTAAATTATAACTTCATTAAACATGTGGAATGGATTTAACTTCCAGTTGTAAATTAAAAACATTAAACCTAATGTATCACACACATTTTACACAGCTTACATCACAACATATTTTGAACTGCATTCCACCTTGATTTAATTATATTAGATGTATATAAGGGGTACAAATATGTTTAGTATAGTTCCATATATCCGTAACTTTTCACTTGTTCTAAAATATTGTATAGTTAGGTAGACATTTTCACAGTTTGCAAGAATAGACATACTTCTTATAGATGACCACAACCAGATACAAAATATAATCAATATCTGATGAGCATGGTGTGCCAAGAAAAATGGACTCTGGTTTTAATTGTATTAAAATATTGCATTTTTCATGTAAATCACTAAACAACTTTATTAATATGTTCTACTAATGATACTAAACAACTATTGATACTTTACCATCCGCATATAAAAATACTGATAAGGGCAATCCTTCGGAAGCAAAGAACACAACCACGGTAATAATGTAGCAGACTGTTTTAATGCGACTGTTCATAAGAGGTAATTTAGAAAACAACATCTCTCACGCCCCTAGCGGTAGCTTAAGCGGTATTCTACTTCAAAGCCACCTAGAGCGCTGTGTTCTAGTGGTAGAGCGTTGGACCCATGATCCAAAAGTAGTGGGTTCGATTCCCGTCATTGCCATATGTCCCTGAGCAAGACACTTTATCTGCATTGCTTAGTACTGGTTTTACCCAGGAAGACATCGAGAGTGACCCAAATAAGTTCAAAGAGCTTTCGTTACAATCGATGTAAAATAAATAAGTTTAAACTAAAGCCATATTTGATTCGTCGGTCCCAAAGGACAGGTAAAATAACACTTTTTACATCCACCACACTGTACTAGTCGAACGCTAGTGTAAATGTTAATAGATACCGATAAGGGTAATCCTTTGGAAGCAGAATCAGAGACAAGAATCGATAATCGTGAATACCTCCCACTGAAACCATCAAAGAGTAAGTTTAATGAGGAATACTTGATAATTACTTACAAGGAAGGTCACTCACGTATTCGCGGTGTCAATTACATGGAAACAATTCAAATCAATAATAAGAATAAAACATGGAAACTCCATAAATACACACAGGCCCTAGATTATGAAATACGCTGAGTATGAGACAGTTCATGGTTAATCCCGACTATATAAAAAGTTAAACATAATAAAATGGATTTTTTATGAAAAGGGTGGGTTTATATCTGATTTAATTTTATCTGCAATTTCAGTAGGATTACACATATTGTAATACATTGTTTTCATTCGTAACTTTGACATATTAGCGACCCACCAACCCTTTCATTGCTATGGCACTTTAGCACTTTATGCGAGTTATAATAAATTCATAATACATAATACATACTCAACAAGACAAGCCGACGCTAGGGGCGTGAGAGGTGTTGCACCTTATTTTACCCCCATGAACAGACGCAGTAAAGCCGAGTCTGCTCCTTTTCTCTTTTGTTTGTGTGTGTTGCCTTCATTGGATCCAATTTTCAGTATATATTGGCATTCACACTAGCATTTGTTTAGTGATGTGTGATGGCTATAAAAGGTCGCCCGACTACAAATCAGCAGTGTTATTACTTACTTGTCCTTTCGGATTATAAGTCGGTGCTAAGGCCTGAGAGGTGGTGCACCTTATAGTCTGCTATTTTTTGCGTTTGTTTGTGCCTGTTGCTTCCAAGGTGTCTCATTTTCAGTATTTTAAATCGGACGTTTTGCGTTATATAGTTCGTTGATTATAGTATATAGAGATTATTTAACTGCTGGGATCGAGTATAGGAAGATCCTTCACGAGTGGTAGACGTGCGGTTCTTTTCACGAACGAGCGCACGCGAGTGAGTGAAAAAAACAAAGCACGTCTACCATCAAGTGAAGGATTACACAATAATCGATCCCAGCAGTTAAATAATCTATTTAGTACATTTTAAATTACGGTTTTAAACAAATATTCGCTTTATTGAACGTTATCGACGGATGACGTCGACGTCAGCAACACTTTGTTGACGTCACGCCTCAACGTCGCAACGTTAGTTATTATCGTGTTCTGAGTAATTTATTAATATTTAGCCATTATGAATATTCTTGCACTGAAAAATCCCGATCTTTCACGCATAGAAATGTAATAAATTATATATTCAACGATTCATAAACGACATGTATATAAAACGATTGCCTGTAAGACATGTAAAAATTAAACCTACCAATTCAAGATTTCTGATTCATCAATGTATAATGTGTAATGAGCATAGTCTAGACATGGCATGCATGATACGAGCTCTACAAAGAACGGTCTATTAAATAACGGTCGGTCATATGTAATGTGTTTATAATGATCATAGTCTAGACATGGCGTGCATGATACGAGCTCTACAAAGAACGGTCTATTAAATAACGGTCGGTCATATGTAATCTGTGAATAATGATTATAGTCTAGACATGGCGTACATGATACGAGCTCTACAAAGAACGGTATATTACATAACGGTCGGTCATATGTAATCTGTGTATAATGATCATAGTCTAGACATGGCGTGCATGTTTTGAGCTCTACAAGGAACGGTCTATTAAATAACGGTCGGCCATATGTAATCTATGTATACTGATTATAGTCTAGACATGGCGTACATGATACGAGCTCTACAAAGAGAGCGAGACGGTAGTGCCCTCTATCTAAGCTCCATTCGACCGGAAACGAAGGGTTTTCTGCTCGAGCGGTACCAGGATACGGACAAGGCTGTGCAAACTCTCCTTTCTTGGCCTTCGTCTCTGAGCAACACGAGGTCAGAGTTCGACTCAAGCGAGAGCTTCCTAAAAACATTAAATCGACACAGGTATGTAAAAGCTTTAGTCTGTACAAATATTACGCAAACATTATTGTAAAGCAATAGGCACTTAAATTTAAATGGTTTTGAAGTAAAATAAGTATAAGTAAGCGTAAACACCTTTCACCAATCATGGCAACATTTGTTGCTTACCCGGATACTGTAGTGTAAATAAATTCTTGCCTACCGGATAAGGATATGCGGTTTTACTGGAGAGTTGAAATATCTGATCTTAGACATGGGGCAAATAAAATCACACACATCAACAATGATGTTGACAACATCGACAGGTGCATTACGCATTGTCAACGTATAAAGTGTCGATAGTATAAAATAATCAATCTGGGTATCAGGTGAAAATAGGAAAATCCAACCCTTTGTTTAACTGTTTTGATTATAAAACATGTATGCCTTATGTTGGAATTCCCTGTCTGTATACCGCATGTACGACTATTTTACTATTATGCAAATATATGAGTTTGAGACGTGAGAAACAAATGATATGAACTGCTGTACAAGTAAGACAGTGTACGAAATATATCACATACCAGCACGTCAAAAGCATGCCTACCATTATCCGGTCATTCTGGTGCGTTTACACATTCGTTCTATACACACTGCATTGGCGTAGCTCTGCGTAGGCCCTGTAAGCCCGGGCCTACGCCCAATTTTCAGAAATAGAAAAATTAAAGATTCCAAAAAATGCAATATTTCATATATATAGTTGTTAAGTTATCTTTGTCCTTCTTAAAGTCTCAAATATACGTCAGCACGCACCTAATGCATTCTAACATTAAAAAAAAATTCGGGTGGGGGGCATGTCCCCGGACACCCCTAGCATAATAACTTTAACTGCGGGCCTATGCCGTCAAAAAGGCCAAGCTACGCCCCTGCACTGAACAGCAGTGTCAAAATTCAGTTTATCTTAAACAGGGGTGCAGATAAAGTAGCACAAGCAGCCAGAATGATTATAAATGGGAAGTTTCAGCACTTTAAAACATATTTACATTTTTCAGAAATCTAACAGGAAAACATTCTCGAAACAGTTTGCAAGACATTGAATCCGGTTACAATAAAGTTTAACCGTCGATATAAATAGCTTAATCAGGATTTCGGCAGAGCCTCAATGGCGCACCATTAGGGTTGGAATTTCCAATGCGAAGTGAAGATTCCCTTATACTATTTTTTTAACTGTACATAGGTATGAACTAGACACTTTGAATGTGACATTTCATGACGAGTTGCTGACGTACTCCGACTGGATAGAGGTATTCATCAAATGGTTCTACAAGTCGATCACAGAGGCAAGGTCGGAGGAGGTATTTCATTGACACAATTTATTATTTAATTTGTTTCGTATCTTTTTATTGTGGTTAGGCCATTTTTTTATTTATATTTTTTTAGGACTACCGACTCTCCTACCCTAAATTTAGAGCAGTAAAAATACACTTTTAGGCAAAAGTAATTGGCACAGAAATGGTTTTAACTGATTCTGGTTCCAAAAATTATGGAAAAAAATATATCCAAAGTCCTCATCTCAAATCACGTGCTAAATATGTTTTTTAGGGCAAAAAGATGTAAAAAAATCACCTTTTTTGGGAATAATTAAAAAAAATTATAATTAAACAATAAAAAATACAGTTATATAGTAAATAATGCTTGTAATAGAGAATCAGAATGTATGATCAATTTGACCAAATAAGTAGTCAGACACTCAATTTTGGGATAAAATGGTGAAAAAAGTGATAAAATCACCGAATTTTGTAGATAAAATACTTAAATTAAATCTGTGTGTAAATATCATATTTTTGTTTTTGTATTTTACTATTTATGTTGTTCTCTATCAGATATCTAAAATACAATTCACAACTCAAGTTGAAAGTGTACTTATTTTGAAGTTGAAAGATAGGAAAAAATCAACGATTTTTGGGAACATAATTTTATAATGATATTTACGTATTAATGTTAAATTAAGTAAGATATCCAACAGTTTATAATAGATCTACTTGTTTGATCTCACTAAATGTGTTAGATTGGTCATAACAGTAGATGTGTAGGTAAAATATTTCAGATAATCTGAAATGAGTTTGATTTGATAGAGTACCTTCCTTTAAAAGTTTACCGCTCTTTTTGACAACACATGTTTTGGTACTGAGGTAAACACCAATTCAGTGAACTGATACACACTTGATGGAGCTTGTTATACAGTTACATAGATGACAAGTATGATTTTGAAATAAAACATAGTTTTAAAGGTAGTAAAAAATATGTGTGCACTCAATTAAGATTGTTGTTATAAATGTGAAGCAACACGTATTGACCAGTGCAACTTTAGTATATAAACCATTATACACCCTACGATATATGTCCTCTCCTTTCTGTTTCTAAGAGTCGGGTATACTGGTTATAAATCAGGGGCGGATTCAGGCGAGGGCGCACCCGGCCATCCTCACCTCCACCCCCATCCACAATAAAATCTGAAAATTAATGTGCTTTTTTCTATTGTTTCTTTTTTGTTGTTAACAGGTTTTTAAATTTTAACAGGTTTTTAAGTTGCACCACCCCTCCCTCACACACACCCACCCCTTAAACACCATAACAGCAACAACTGAGAAGATATAAATATGCATGCGAAAAGCGTGTTTTGGTGGTGGATTTTGTTGTCAATTTATTTCAGTTTCGCCCCCGTATTAAATCCTGTACCCGCCCCTGTGAACATTCATTTCGATTTATATTTGCGCCAGATTTGGAGAAATACTATTTGGTTTATACTTACCCGCTACATGGGGTCAGAAAGAAGATTAATAGAGGTGAGGAGTGATCCGAGTCCCCATAAAACTTACTGACCACATATATACGTGCATATAATATGCTAATCTGAAATACACCCCGTTTACGGGTATTATTGCTAAAGACATGGCATATAACATTGATATCCTGTGGAAATCCACTTGCTGAAACCCTGTACGTCATCTTGGAATGGAACAGTGCAAACAGTACACACTAGTGGTGCATATCCGGGACTGTCGACGGTTGTGTTTATGCCAATGATCGACCTTAGCCCGAGTGGTGAAACCTGTATCTACTCAACATTGCATTTTATAAATGACCAGACCAAGAAATACGAGGTAACGCCAATCCTCACATTTGACCAACCTCTATGGCTGAAAGTCCTGAACATCATTCTGTCAGAACCTAGTAACAGCGACCTGTGACACATTGTGCTCGGATTGGGAGGACTGCGCATTGAAATGAGTTTCCTAGGCTGTATTGGTCATATAATGACAGACTCGGGGTTAACTGCTAGAAACAATATATTCGGAAAATGCTGTTATGCACATGCTGACAGGCAAAGCCATATCACAAGCAGTTAGAGGCCACAACCTTGTTAATATGGCCCTGTATTCGTTAATGGCCGCCGAAGTCTTTAATATTGACATAGGTAAGAACAAACCGAGTGGTGAAATTAAAGGTGACGAAACAAATGACGGAGCTGAGTTCACTGGTGGTTTGGAAAATGATGAGACATGTAATTTTGTAATGTTGGACTGGAAACAAATATGAAGGAAAGTACCTCCGACAAGCAAGTTAACGTATCTGTGGACACGGAAAATCACCTAATTGAGACAGCAGAATTGTTTGCTAAAGAAACATATAGACATGAAAGAATAGGCATTGACAATTATATCGAGTGTGCTTTGACTGTGTTTGATCAGGTTCTTGCAGGTGAGTTAGATGTTGAATCTGCATGTTCATCTGCTGTAGCGCATAAAAGAGAGAGTAGATACGCACCGTAGTAACTTAAAACAAAGTCGCACATCAAGATTGTGGCTTCAATACATGGAGAATGTTGATATACTGAGGACATTTATTAAGGCAGAACGATCTGGCAACTGGAAGCTCCATTTACAGGCAGTATTAGATATGTTACCCTATTTTACAGCATCTGGCCACAACTTATATGCGGTCGGCACACGTATACCTTGCAAACATGCTAGCATTAGAAACAAGCAGTCCTGATGTGTACAGGTACTTTATGGATGGGTATCATGTACTAAGACAAAGCGATCGATTTTGGGCAGGACTCTTGACTGATTTATTCATAGAACAAATGCTCATGAGAAGTTTGAAAACAACTGGTAGGCTAACACGAGGAAGGGGAATGACTTAAAAACAGAGGACGCTGTGGGAACTTTTTCGCCCCGCTTGCTCAGAAATCAACGAAGCTATGCAACAAGTATCAGGAACAGAACTCATCACCAGTGACCAGCATAAAGATATTCAAACGCACGGCAACAGAGAGACAAGAAAGAAACAAAACATTCTGATAGAATATCTCAATGAAAGAGATATTTTAATAAGGATCCTGAGCTAAAAAGTATATGAAGTGGAGTTGTTTCTGATGATTCTGTCAATGTAGATGATGCGAAAGCTGTTGGGATCAGGATTCAAGACAAAATGCCTGTTATGGATTTTCCTTTCAAGCGAAAAGATCAAGTAAAAACAATGTAGGATACGGCTGGTTTGAAAATAGGCGATGACTTTGTCAAGGTAGACTCGCAACTATTACTTCAATGGCCTGTTTCTGCGGCATGGAGATCACTCCCAGAAGACGAACTGGATTCGCTATTCTCTTATAAGTTATGCACTTAACCTCCAGCAATATTTGAAACCCCGCACTTGCTGAGAGAGGCTGATAAGCCAGCATTGGCAGAAGCTATACTAGATAAAGTAAAACCACAGTGAAAGACCCACTGGTGAAATGAAATATATACTTGATGCCTTTTGCAACGGATTCCTTGGCCAAAATCTAACAGCTATGGTCAAATATGTGATGTGTATGTGGAGCTTGTTACACAGAAGTATGAAAGAGCGACTGTGGTATTTGATGGATATGACAATGTTCCAAGTACTAAAGACACAACACATCTGAGGCGAACAGGGGTTGCGTTGGGTCGGAAGTTAAATTCACTGAGACAATGATCACGAGAGGAAAGAAAAGTAAGTTCCTCACAAGCAAGAAAAACAAACAAAGATTTATTAATCTTCTAAGTGATAAGTTGCAAAAAGCGGGTATTGAAACTGTACACTCTTCAGGCGATGCGGATCTTCTTATAGTAAAGACAGCTGTGACCTACTCCTCAACAATGCAGACGTCATTAGTTGGAGATGATACAGATCTGTTGATACTGCTGTGTTACTATACGGAACTTGATTCATATAATATGTATTTTTACCGAGACCAACACACAAGAAAAGCACAGTATGGAACATCCAAGACACATAACGTAGATTGGGTGAAGAAATATGCTCTAATAAACTGTTTCTTCATGCAATTCTTGGCTGCGACACGCCATCAAGGATATATGGACTTGGGAAGGGTACTGTTCTGAAAACATATGAAAACAACTCGAAATTTCATCTGGCTGCAGATATGTTCAACAAAACACCAAACAAAGTATCTAAAGAGGACACTATTGCATCTGGAGAGACTGCATTACAGTGTCTATAATTTGCGAGAAGGACTGGACAAACTACATGTTCATAAATTCGCCGAAAAGGTTGCCAAAAGCACAAGTTTTGTAGACCCCAAAATGTTATCCCTTTCATCAGGGGCTGCAAAGTATCACAGTCTACGGGTATTTGTTCAAATACAGGACTGGAAAGGTAATGAAGATGGGTTAATACTGGTTGAATGGGGCTGGGAAATACAAGATAACTCCATAAAGCCACTTAAAATGGACAAATCACCTGCCCCAGAATTCCTTCGGAAGGTGATACGATGCTCGTGCAAAACAGGATGCAAAACGACCAGCTGTAGTTGTAAGAAAATGGAATTAGATTGCAGTACAGCATGTAGTTCTTGTAGAGGAGTAAAATGTGAGAATTCGGCACGGCCCGAAATGGACAGTGATTAACGTGAGTTCCGTTGGCTACATGTCAAATACAAACTGTTAATAAGACAATATAAATCAACATACCTAACCCTTCTATGTCTATGACAACTAAGATTATATTTTGAAATCTACTGATTACATATGAAGTGTTGCTTGACTTAACAATCCTAACATAATTATATATATATATGCAGAAACAAAAGATTTTGATTTTATACTTGGTGTATTCCTAAAATCAGCGATTTTTCTTCATTTTTACAATTTTTCTACCCAAAAAATATTATATTTAGAATGTGATTTCAGAGGAGGATTTTGGAATATTGTTTTCTATATCTTTGGAAACCATAATCAGTTAAAATAATGTCAGTGACAATTTATTTGAATTTATGCTACTTGTTTATTAATCTTATCCTAAAACCATTAAAATTTTATTTATTTTTAAAAAAAAAACGTTTTTGGACCCAAAAACAGGTTTTGATATATAATTATACTTTTTTTTCCATTTAAACTTAATATTATGTAATATTAACAATAACATTTCATATATAAATACATGTTTTACTAATATTCTGAATGGATATAAATTTATTCCAGAAAATATTGATTTTCTTTTTACTTTTTACCCCAAAAAATAATATTTAGCGCGTGATTTGAGATGAGGACTTTGGATATATTTTTTTGTATATTGTTTTGAACCAGGATCAGTAAAAATAATTTCTGTGCCAATTTCTGTGCCAATTTCTTTTACTATATTTTAAGGCTAATTTGGCAAATTTGGCAAAATTGAGTTTTCAAAAACAAAAACAAAAAAACAACATTGCCTCCGATCTAATAAAGTTTAAATTAGATTACTCACCAAAAATTACTAAATTGTGTATTACTTCGACAATTATATCACAGAATGTTTGCAAGTAAAAATAGTTTCTTTTTATTGTTTTACCTTCCTCATTTCCTACATTTTTGTTGAAAAAAAATCAGTAAAACGATTACTTCAAAAATACAGGCCTTAGCATTAACTTCCATTTTGCAATTTACTCATCCTCAAATATACGGTCGCAAATTGTAATTCTCGTTGCTCTTTATATTAGTAAATGCATATCCACTAACGAAGGTTTAACAGTGTCAAACATGTAATGTTGCGGTCGCGGTCAACCAAGATCACGCATTCTCAAGTTTTAACAGGATTTTTTTTGGTTATGTTCTCCATTTAATGGGAAAGTTGTATGAATAAGTACGTCTTTATCATCAGTGTATTTATCATTTATTTGTTATACTTAAATTTCCTGTTAATGCTGCCCTTGTTTAAACCCTCAGCGGCCTTTTCTGCCACCGACCGTTCCAAGACGGTAGCTCTATTGTTAACCATTTTATGTTTGTGCAAACTCCCTGCAGTGGTTACTTCCCCTTTCTGTTACAGTAATCCCTGCCACCAGACACATTTATAGCTGAAATCCAGCTTAGTTTGGTTTTTTGGTTAAATAGTTTTAAGGCCAATATTTCAACTTGCTTTGTTCATAATATAGGGAAATATTGTGAAAAACGGTATCAGGGTACAAAAATAATTTATTTATATAAAAAAAATCTATTTTAGCGAACATGCACACCGGTTACTAAGTAACAGTACTTATAAACAAACATGTATTCCGTTGAGAACATTACAGAAGCTGTGCGTAAATTTAATAAAGAGATTGGCTTTCACCCAAGCCAAACCAGGTTGAATGTTTTCAACATCTTCTCGAAGGTGATGATCGATGTTATTGTCAATTGCCTGTTGGTTACGGCAAGAGTTTGCTGTACCAAGCATTACGTAGTGTTTCGTCATTTTTTGTTATCACATGGCCTCAGCTATCATCACGTGATTTGTGTGGTATCAGGGATTAGTGGCTACAATATCCCTGCGCGGAGGATGACGTTTGTTATGTCATATCTTGCCTTTTATTCATCTTTGTCATTATCGTTTTTTTCTGTGAGCCTTTTGGTTGATGGTGGTCCTTGAATGCCACTTTTCCTGTTCGACTGTTATTTCTACTTTTGTTATGTCTATGCATGTTGTGGATTTTTGCTGTGCTTGTAATTGTAAGTTGTCTCAATATGACCGTTTAAATTACATTATGAGGTGCAATACATACATGTATGTATATTATATCTAATAAACCAACTAATGTTATAGTATTTCTTCTTAGGTCTGGAAAGCTTTTGTAGCTTACCAGGAGCTGTTGGTGGCGTCTGAATATCTAGGTCGGGAAAGAGCAATGGGTGTCATCTTTTACACTTTGGGAGAGTTCCCTACACGAGAGGAATATCTGTATTTTGTTGAGAGTCAGGATACTTCCAACTCATCGTTTGCCGCGGCGAGACAATATTCGCAGATCGCGAAGGAAGTATATGACGCCAAGATTAAGCAAAATCCAGATATTATGAGAACAATAAACAATAAGAGGGCTGAAATACAATCAAGAAACACAGGTGCTGATGACAACACGGCTGGGTCTCTGCAAGAGGCGAATTATTGGTTTGAAAACATGACTTACTATCAGGTGGGTAATATTCATATGCAAGCAACGATTTCAATGATTCTGAGAAGTAAAACACCAAAAGAATTCATAAGCATCCACTTTTACCGGAAATGGAAAACCAAAACAGAAAGTACCACATATAATAATTTTAAGTGACAATATTATCAATTTTTTGAAAAATATGATATTGGTGCTGTAAATGTTTGGACTGAGCTGCAGCCCTTTTTGAATTTCACGGCACGTGACTCAGAAGAGAGCAAACAGTATTTAACGGTTGCATTAAACACAGAAACATATACTATTTGGAATATAACCATTAATACCAATACATTTTGAATAAATGCACCTTATTATTATCTCTCTTAAACAGACGCAATAAAACCGAATCTGCTACTTATCTCTCTTATTTGTGCTTGTTACTTCAAGGTATCCCCTTTTCAGTATTTATTTATATATTTACATTTAGCCTGTAAATCACGCGAACGTACTACAGTTGTGTATATTTGTTTTTAGTCCACTGGTACATTTTTATTTAAGGATATTATTCAAGAAGCCCAGATAACGTTAGCCTTCAGGATTGATGGATTACTTGAAGCAGGGCAGAAAACTGATCTGACGAACATCGTAATTATCTGCATAATATTTAGCTCCGTTCTCATTCTGTGTCCTATCATTATCTACGCCGTGTTCAATCTCACTGTGGAAATCCAGAGATGCTCGATTCACATCGCAGACAGGTTCGGCAGGAGATGTTTTACTTTTTATTTAAGAAACACATTTTATTTACATTCAGTTTTACCATTAATAGTTTGAATAATAAACATACTTATATACTTATTTTGCAAACCAATGCCATCTATCTCACAATTAAGAACTAATTTCATGATTGTGCTAAACCTGATTTCGTTCAATAAAAGAAAATCGTTTTAAAAATGTCGGACAAAAGAACGATAAGAAGAGCAACATATGCAACACATTTCATGAACGCCTGTGTATTATTGGCTTTAAAACGAGTTGGATAAAAAATATATGGTACGAAGACTCATTTAATAACGTCAACAGACAGAATTGTGGTTTTCTCTTCTCTAAGCTAAACTACAATCTTAGGAGCTGTCAGGTTCTGGAATGTTTGAGAATATTTAATTCCAATATTCGATTATTTTGTTCAATTTAAAACTATCATTATATTTATCAACAACGTTCAGTATTTGCTCAACTCACTGACCGTAACTTCCGGGACATGGTTAACTGCAACATTCAAATATTACAGAACATTATTCTTTCAAGAAAGAAACATATACGAACTACAGACGATCTGAGTGTAAACCCAAGGAAATATACAGTTTTCGGGGACCAGAAAACGTAATAAAATCTATATGTATAGGTGTTCATCCTGCATTTTTCAAACCCGAGAGTATACGAGCGTATGATGAAATTTATGTTCAAATAGTAAACCCTCTTATATTGTTCTATGTGTTCCCAATTATTTTATGAACGTTCAATGTGAAACATAACAGTGCATACTTTTTTAAACATCCATTATATCCAAATAACAGAGCAAAGGCGTTAAGCAATGAAAGGAAGAGGACGGAT
Source organism: Cyrtodaria siliqua (assembly GCA_037043455.1). Lineage (NCBI taxonomy): Eukaryota > Metazoa > Mollusca > Bivalvia > Adapedonta > Hiatellidae > Cyrtodaria > Cyrtodaria siliqua. Next base: position 134,672 of record JAWPHD010006186.1, on the reverse strand, counting down.
ATATTGCTCTACCAGATGTTGCCCAAGGCAGTCGCGAAAAAATTAAAGCAGAATCAGGAAGTTTCAACAGAAGAATTTGTACAAGCTACCATCATGTTTGCAGACATTGTCGGCTTTACTCAGATATCTTCTCGTAGTTCCCCAATCCAGGTTAGTGTTGCTTTTGTATCAGTTGTAGGCGTGTTAACCGCAGTTTCTTTTATATTTGGATTGGTCAGTATTAAATATGTTCATGTCTTAAAAATCTTGATATTAATTTATTAATATTAGTGGTCGCCTAGGTTGTAATTCTCAAGGTGGAATAACATAACTGTTAACACATAACTTTAATAACTTTTTGCAGATAGTAGAAATGCTAAACACCATCTATACGTGCTTAGATGACCGTATTGAAAAGTACGATGTTTATAAAGTCGAGACAATAGGTGACGCCTACCTAGTCGTATCAGGTATGTATGACTATATAGTACACTGATATAACAATAAGTGACGCCTACCTAGTCGTATCAGGTATGTATGGCTATAGAGTACACTGATATAACAATAGGTGACGCCTACCTAGTCGTATCAGGTATGTATGACTATATAGTACACTGATATAACAATAAGTGACGCCTACCTAGTCGTATCAGGTATGTATGGCTATAGAGTACACTGATATAACAATAGGTGACGCCTACCTAGTCGTATCAGGTATGTATGACTATATAGTACACTGATATAACAATAGGTGACGCATATAGTACACTGATATAACAATAGGTGACGCCTACCTAGTCGTATCAGGTATGTATGACTATATAGTACACTGATATAACAATATGTGACGCCTACCTAGTCGTATCTGGTATGTATGACGATATAGTACACTGATATACCAATAGGTGACGCCTACCTAGTCGTATCTGGTATGTATGACGATATAGTACACTGATATAACAATAGGTGACGCCTACCTAGTCGTATCAGGTATGTATGACTATATAGTACACTGATATAACAATATGTGACGCCTACCTAGTCGTATCTGGTATGTATGACGATATAGTACACTGATATACCAATAGGTGACGCCTACCTAGTCGTATCAGGTATGTATTACCATAAAGCACACTGATATAACATTGAGCAAGACGTATCATTGAAATGTCTATACATGTTGTGGAAACCTATTGTCCATAAGTGCTCTCGTCTGGTTGTAATTATGAGATTTAAACAAACATATATATATGTTCAAAATCAGGGAATATACTGCCACAAAAATGACATTTTTGGAATAATAAACCCGATGGTATTGCCTTTTGTCATCGTTCAAATGACATCACATGCCTATGTTCAAAATCAGAGAATATACTGCCACACACATGTCATTTTTGGAATAATAAACCCGTTGGTATTGCCTTTTGTCATCGTTCAAATGACATCACATGCCTATGTTCAAAATCAGGGAATATACTGCCAATCAAATTTCACTTTTTTTGGAATAATAAAACCGGTATTGCTTTTTGTCATCGTTCAAATGACATTAGATGACTATGTTCAAAATCAGGGAATATGCTGCCACACAACTGTCATATTTTGAATAACATTGCTATTGTCCTGTTACTACTAGTTAACGAGGGAATATCGCGATAATATATCTACCGTTTGTAACGGTCCGTCTTATCCACAACCGATCCCAATAAAAACAACGTCGTCCAGCTTTCCAGGCCAAACTATGTTATTAGCAGTTATTAAATTGGACTGATTATGGAACATAGTTTAGTGTATGCTATACTGACGAGATAAAGAAACGCCTCATCGGGAATTTCCGCTATATATTGTATGTACACTATGCTGCTTTTAATCGAATGTACATGGCTACGTAAGACCTTTCTTTTCGGAAAAAATACTAAAACAACACGAAACACAGCAAATAGTATTTCTTCAAAGTTTGATTATTGGCAGAGTATCTGTTTGGCTCAAGCATGTGAGCAAACTTAGGATGCAAATTTCTGCAAACTCTTTACGTTAAATACAGTACTAAAATAGTCAATTTTTCAAAGAGGAACTTCAATATTTATGAATTTCTTGTTATAAAGTGTACTGTGATTAAAACGTCTACAACATCACAGTTGTGTCCTTTCTCTTACCAACTGCAACTTTGATTTACAAAACATCTTGGGATTTCTTTGGAATATTATGTGGCATTAAGTGTGCGGTACAATATACAATATATAGCGGAAATTCCCGATGAGGCGTTTCTTTATCCCGTCAGTATAGTTTGTGCATATATATGCACATGTAATATGAAACTTGATAGCATTATGATGGTTTAATTCGTATTTGGTTTGACAACCATAATTCGTCAAAATCGCCTCCCGTGCCGTTAAACACTATATACATTATTAAAGACACTAACCCGCCAAAATAATGGCAAAATTAATCTTCAAAACCGTGTATCAAAACTCTATCTACTGTGTATTTCAGGGTGCCCAGACGTCGAATATGAATCGAGATTTTTTTTATTACTTTCTATATGTTTTTATGCCTGATATGATTGAAAAGAATGAAAACGGACGCTCCTGAATTTGTTTGAAATTTTCGCGTAGTCCTCCTCTAAGCTTCGCAAAGCTAGAAATTCATTTTGACCCCCACTGTTTACATTTAATTTATTGACAGCCGAAAACCAAAATGGCGACGGCGGAACATTCCATTTTCCTAGGGTAGGGTGACTTAAAAAAATCAGTCGACCAATGGTGGTGTAAATAATAAAATATAAACGCAGTATATTATATACCTACCTTTTATTTGCTAGATATAATGTTTTTCATACCAAAATAAAAGGTAAAGATGATCCGTTGCTGGAGGAGCTGAACATTGAACAGCAACACCACCCTTCATAACCTACGTTTTACTTGGTACATCAGAACCTTAGAAAGAGACGACAATTTCTAAAAATAATGCCACCAAGTTGTTTTAGTTTTTAAAATGTAAACAAGAGGGGTCAAAATTAATTTTAGGTTTTTCGAAGCATAACGGATGGCTATGGCAAGATTGTAAACAAATCCAGGATCGTCTATTTTCATTCTAACCAAATCAGGTATGAAAACATATAGCAAGTAATGAAAAAAATCTCGATTCATATTTGACGCCCAAAACTCCCTAATAACCAATCAGCATTTAGTATTTTAATAAACCATGTTAGATGCTCAATTTGTATAAGTTATATGTATATACCTCTTCGTCAGTAGGTTTAAAAACGGTATACATATAATGTAAAATGTGACTGTTGTTGGCGGAATAGCTAGAGCTATTTTAATAATGAATTGTTCGTTTACACTGTTTACATTCATAAGAAATATACTTAAAAAAAATCCTAATTAGTCTATCCAGTTGCATAATTGTTATAGTTTATTTCTAAGAATATTCTTCACTTGAAAGCTTTAAACTTTGTTCATGCGATTAGAGAAGACGATTTAACTCGTTGTGAGATACGTTATCCTCCAGAAATAAATACTGTTACAATAGTTTATCAAAAAAAACTTAAAATAAGAAGAAACATATTTTCATATTTTGAATTGGGTTCTTACGAATTTTGACTAATATATTTGCATATCTGACAGGTGTGCCTAATCCCAACGGACAGATGCATGCCTCCGAGATAGGATCTCTATCCCTGGATATTCTGGATAACATCAACAAGATGGAGATTCCTCACATCCCAGAGACCTACGTCAAACTCAGGATAGGCTGTCATAGCGGTAAGCATCATGCAAATAAGCACTTTTCTGTCTGATGAATGGTGATCTAATAAATGTTGCTTTATTTGGCACTGACACATAAAGCAAAATCCATTCGGAATTCCTCGGCGCTTATTATACGTAATGTTGTTTGGCGTGATAAAACGAAATGAAGAAAAAAATCATATGGCGGCGTCCTCAACAAGTGAAATTGTTTCTTCTATACTGAACATGTGGATAATCTACATGATAAAACATATATCATATCAGTGCATTTTACTATCAAGTGTACATGTATTAGGCTCGGTTCGAAATCGCAGAATGACTCGACAGAGTTTTGGTTTTCTAAGCCCCGTATTATCAACATGATAGTAAAAGCACTGGTAGAATAGTATCTGTATATATATGGTTTCATTACTCGTCTATGCTATCCCGCTGTCGTAATATCCAAGACTTCAGTGATGTCTCAATACACTAAACCAAATTGCTAAGTACCTGCCTAAGAATATGTCAATAATATTCTCATTGTTTTGTGTATTTTGAGCTTGATTAGAGATACTGTTAAACTGCAAAATAACGAGTGTAAATCGTCTGCTCTGATTGCATGAACATATTTTAAAACTTTTAAGTCAATGTGTTTTCTTAGAAATAAGTTATAACACTTATACAACTGGGTATATAGGATTTTATTAAGTACTTCGAATTAGTGAAGGTTTCGATGTTCCTAATTCTAAAATATGCCAGTTAAAATTATTTTGACATCATGTTTTACTAGCATTACCACTACAAATGCGTTTGCAAAAGAAATTTTCGAAATATTTAATGTTAACGCTGAATTACAGTTGCTTGAATTTCAAACAATATTCAATTTAAAGGGAGGTAATTGAAGATTATCCATATTTCATTTTTTTTATAGACGGAAAATCTGCGGTAAATGGGTCAAATTTTTATGTTTTTTTTCTATTTTTCATACCAATTTTAAGAATTTTATATCTTTAAGCGATCAGTTTATCAGCACATTTCATGTTTCCATATAAAGGGAGGGTAACTCTCAAAAGATGTAACAATTTAAACAAAAAATAAATGTTTTACAAACTATGGGTCAAAACAAAATACTTATCATATATCTATTCGAAAATTAGTTAAGATACAAAAGTTGATACTTAGAAATTTTGTTCAGTTATATGGGCGTTTATTTTTTAAAATGGGGACGCGTTAGAGGAGCCGTTAAACACGATTTGCGACCATTAAACGCCTGATACTCAAAATTCAAAATGTCAACCCGTGTCTAACGCATTTAATTTTTTTTGACAGTTAAAACCGTTGAAATAAAATGTAATGACGTCATATTTCTGACGGTTGAATGTTGCGTGACTGGATTAGTGACGGGTCATGCACTATTTAACAGTCGCAAATGTTGAAACGTCAACCAATCGGATTTCTGAATTTTGGCAAGCGCGTGAGAATAAACATTATTATTATAGTTGAAGCTACTAAACGAATCTAGGCATGAACTGTTTTGAAAGGTTGTCCCGAATGACGAATCTCACAGTGACTCTGTATTCGAAAGTATTACATTGAATACATTGGATAATTATAATTTCATCCATACCAGCAAGATGGAGAGATACAAGGGGACATAACTATTTAGTCCATATTAAGTGGACAGTTTCGTTATATACAGGTACATTCCACTTAAGGGGACAACTTTATTTAATACATATATATGCAACATACGATAACGTCTTTATTTAATACACATGCATTTATGGGCACCAGTAGCACATAACTACGGTGTACGACAGGGTCAAAGGCACCGATAAGATTAACGTCTGAACCTGTATATGAGTATATCTAAGAATAATCAAAACGATGCGATAAGAAATTGTTGTTGCTGTTTTCTTTATAGCGTAGTATCAATCGATATGTTGGTAACTGTTTTATAGGGCCTGTTGTCGCTGGTGTTGTTGGGACGAAGATGCCACACTATTGTCTTTTTGGGGAGGCTGTCAACGTAGCATCTAAGATGGAGGCGCTTGGAAGACGTATGTTTAGAGCTTGTTAATTGTAAAACTGGTTTGCTCGTTATGTCATGCACTATTGATATATCTTACCGTTAGGTTTGCAATCAGGCCTGGAATTCACCAACTATTCTTCAAACTATTCTTAGACTTGAGCTCAAGTTCTCTAATTTCGTTCACACATATCCCCATTAACTTCAAGGATAAACAATCGTATGAAGCTGCTTAAGCTGCTTTGTATTGGTAGTTATCATAGTTATACATTGCAGCTTGTTATAAACTCTTATATACATATTTGTAATTGAAATCTGCTGCTTGTGCTTAAAAGTAGATATACAAATCGAGCATGATAAGTAGCATTGAAGGACGACAGCCAACCACAAACACATACTGAAACAAAGAACAACTTTAAAGATGAAAATAAAAAGCAAAATAAAACATCACAAACACAAAAGGGTTGACAATATGGCTACCGCCTTGACAAAAGAAAGGCCACTGGAGGTTTAAAGCAGGTTCTAGGGTGCACAAAAACCCACTCTTACCCTATTGTCATCCCAGTAAACGGGACAGTGCAAATAAAGATCTCCCCGCCAGGTAATAATCTCTAACAAACAAGGCAGCATTAATAGGCAATATAAGTACAACACAAAACACATAAATGATCATGTATATATAATATGGAAACACAAAGCCTAGAAAGCCACAAAGTAAGAACTCATTGACTTGGTAGAAGTCAGAGCAACAAGGGAATAAACCTAGTTAGTCTAAGTCCAAGTCTAAGAATATTCTCAGGAAAGGCCAGGGTTGCATGACTTGTAATTTCACGTTTAACATATAAACTTATCTGCAATAAAGAAACTTGAATACGTTAATTAGTATGATAAAATAAGTACGGTTATTTATAACTTAAGAACATGCCAATGATTGCTACCACTTCAAAACAATAACTTTCTTTTAAATTAAAACGAAAAATACGGTTATAATGTGTAAATGAGTCTAATTATGTTTTAATTCGCTCTGTTCAAACAAACATAAAACATTTATGATCTTTTCTCCAAAATAATTTTAATAAATGTTACATTCTAAAACAATAACAAACAATAGAAGGGTGTTAATTCGCACAGGCAAACATTTATTCGATTTATTAACAACATAATTCAATGGCGATGATTCCGGTTCCTGCTCCTTGAATATTGGAGATCCTGTCCAATGTACCTTATAACATATGAATTGAACACAGAGCTATAAAGTTCTCACTAAGAGCTAGAAGTTGAAACACTGCGCGTTTAAACACTGTAGCTCTTGTTTTCACTGTTTACTGTCCGGAACTCATCACAGCCTATGTCCATCATTCTTAGAACGGTACTACAAAGGAACTAAAAATTTGTTTCCGCTGTACTTCAACCATATTTAACCCGTCGGTGCCGTTAAGCATTGTCTATGGTAATACTACGATTATTGTAACTTTATATTAAAGTTCTTAATGACGTAGATGGGTGGGTGGGTGGGAAAAGCGACTTTACTATTTGCCTGTCGGATTCGAATGACAGAAAAGCTTTTCTGCTCAGTACACGTCAGCGTATACTCGCTTTGCACGTGCAAACGAGTATATAGCGTCCTCTAGGAACCGGTTGAAACCTGTATGAACTGGTTCATTGTAACTCGTCGAACTTTAAATTATTAAAGAGACACTTCCATAAATTATTTTATGCATTACCTTACTTCTTATATTAATAGACATAACTAATGAACTGTTTGAAAAAATGTACTGAAACATAGGTTCATCGCGGCATTTCCTCAATTTTTGGTTCCAAACTTTATTAGATTAAGTCAAGCCAGATTTCATTTTGTCTTGTATAGGACACAGTCTAACCATATTCCATTTAACATGTAAGAAACAACTGCGTGAAATCAAGTCTAGCCAGATTCCATTGTATCGTGTATGGGACAAAGTCTAACCATATTCCACTTAAACGTGTTATTTACTTCTAAATGAGATCAAATCTAGCCAGATTCCATTTTGTCGTGTATGGGACACAGTCTAACCATATTCCACTTAAACGTGTTATTTACATCTAAATGAGATCAAATCTAGCCAGATTCCATTTTATCGTGTAAAGGACACAGTCTAACCATATTCCACTTAAACGTGTTATTGGGAAGGCACCAATGGACAAACACATAAGAAAATATTATCATTTATTAAATTGTATGGCAAATATTGAGCGCGGATCCAAATAGCGGGCTGCCGGCAACACATACATATTAAATGGCAGCCCTAAACATGTAAAACAAAAGAGGGCATGGCCCATAAGCCTGATACCCTTAAAGAAGCCTCAATAGGCTTAAACAAGAGATGAAGCCCAAAAAGGCTCAAACAAAAGCGGGCATGGCCCAACGGCCGTATACCCTTAGTGAAGCCTCAAAGGGCTTTAATAAATTGTTTATTCAAAACTCTAATGCTAATGTTAAATATTTCTTCACTTAATCACTTGAACGTTATTTCTTTTGTAATGTTTACAATAATGTGCACGACCGAACTAGGCATGATGCACCATCAATAAGCCCAACAGGCTTTAATTTTCATGCTGTAATCCCGACCCTGGGAAACATTGGTCAGTATTACATTGAAATTTACTAATTATAACATTGCTAATTGTCATTAAATTTGAATTCACTGAATTGAAGGATTCGCTGACGGCCATATGGCAGCGATCAAAATGAATTTTGATAATGCCACAGAGCAGCAATCGAAAGAAATTTTGATACTGCCACCGCCAAAAGAAAATGATTTTGGCAAAAGCGAATCCCTCACTGCCGAAGAAAAGAGGATATATCATTGTATGAATATTTAACTCGCATACAGTACTGTATATTGTTAAAAATATCTATAAATATATATCATAACTTGAGCCGCGCCCTACCATAATTCAAAACGAATGCGCTTTATATAACTTGCAAAGGAACATTGCTTGTACCGGCACCATTAAGTAACTAATGTCGGACTGTGCACAACTAGTCGGACTGTGCACAACAAACTGCAAAACTGAGTTAAATGAACCAAAATTAGAGTGGGTTGGACTGACTTCAATCATCCCCTGACTTTGAATCCTAGTATATAGCACCATAGCTGTGCAATCAAAACTGTACATCGGACTCTAGGTTCAAACTCCTATGTCGGCTAGAAGCCGCTAAACCTGCTCAGTGTCGTAAACGGGGCGGGGTGGGGGGGTGGGGTGGGGGGGGGTGGCTAGGAGCCGCTAACCTGCTCAAGGTCGTAAAGGGGGTGGTCACCGCTCACCACACGACACGCTGACCAATGTAAAATACTCTTTCGGTAACAACCTGAATATGATCCTGTGAATAATTAAATTAAGTGACATATATGTATACAGGTGTATAGAGTATTAAAAGTTGCGCTTTGATAAATAATTAGATAAATTACCAGGTGTCTCCGGCAAGTCTATCCTCCATTATGATATAGAAGAAAAACAATTGTATACCAGTGTACTGAGTGATAGTAAACTCGTAAATGAGTGTCAATACTGAATAACGCATTATGACCGCTTAGATGTAGACAGTGGAGGTTAATGCCGCCCCCATTCTAAAAGACTAGTCGGTATCGTGAAACGGAAACAACCATACAGTACGGGTCAGACTTCCTATCCGCAAAAGGAACTCTATAATTATGACCAAATATGTTAGTGGAACATGGCCCACATACTTAAAGTCAACAACAACAACAACTGTGTTATCAGGGTTATCCCTCGAATTTAAATTCATTCGTCCATAAAACAAGCGTTTCAAAGATGAGATATCAAACTCAAATCGCATTTCAAATTTTTAACCAGGGCAATCGGGAAAAACATTAGTGAAAGTGGCTTAATATGAAGATCAGCTGATTGAATATTGTGTTCCAGATAAACCCATGCTTGCACCTATTACTGAGATGGGACCAGTCCTAAACTCCTCGTTTAATACGATAACATCGTAAAAGGGTAGGATACACATCTTGAACATCGATATTACTGAGAGTTTTTGCGGATTGGCCAAACATGAGAACCCTGGTTACAATGCAGGCCGTCCAGTCAAGAATTATATTTTAAGAAGTCATGCGGGCCCTGTGAAACCATGCTCGCGCTTGCTTTCTACTACATTACCGGAGATGATTCATTGAACGCTGCTTTGTCGGCGCCGCTAACCAGTACATCAGCTGATGATTGTGACCAGCAGTAAGGTCCGGACATCGAGCAACACCTACGTATGGCCTGTTCTTACACTTGGCCCATCACTTTCCTGCCCAGATAGCACACGCTTGACAAGCTCGTTACATGAAACAGAATACAATTGTAATCAGTAACGAGTTTCTAACATATTGGGTATTATTTAAAGTAATTTAAATCTCCCTTTAATTATGGTTTTATTTTTATGATAATCATGAGTAGAACTATTATTATTACTGATATTGGTATTATTATTAACGCTATAAGTAGTAACCGTATTATTATTATTAATTAAAAATATTTATTTTATTATTATTATGGTTATTATTATTGTGTGTCCATTCATTGTACGTCTATTAAACTTTAATTATTTATGGATTGTTTATCGTATTCGGTGATGGATAATTGTTTTTATTTATTTTGTTTCATTTTTTTTTAAATGGTATTATTATGTACTGTGTGTTTATGTATTTATTTTGTTTTATTTCATTCCCTACAATCTTAAGTTTATGACAGCTAAAGCTAGAAGCCAGTCTGTATTTATTAAATAATTACTGCTTTGATTATCTGTTTAAATACGTATCTTTCTTTCTTCTTCGTCTTCGTCACAAATACAGGGCCTACATCAAGGTACATGCTATAATGATGTTTACCTATACAAAGGCAATACAGTGTAGGCCACCTATAACCTGAAATTTGTTATTCTAAGATACTAACTGCCTCTGCAGAAAAAATCGACAGCCAATATTTATACACTCGCCGAGTCATTTTACCATATCTCCCATATCAAATATCATTACACTGCCTTTACTCTGTATACTGCAATTATGAGTCAGCCACTATATTGTTTAATGGGAAGGAAAATGAATCGGCCGACAACAGATAGCGGTTACTACTTGACTTGATTTATTCGTATCTTATTTTTAATATATTTTGTTTATTTATTTTTTATTTATGATTATTATTATTTATTTTTTATTTATTTTTTTTATTTATTTATGTATTTTTTTTTTTTAATTTTTTTTTAACAAAAGCAGATAACAGAGTTTAAATTTTATTAATTAATTATTTTTTTTTTTATTTTTATTTTATTATTTTTTTATTTTTTTATTTTTTTTTTTTATTATTTTTTTTTTTACTTTTTTTTTTTTTTTTTTTTTTAACAGATAACAGAGTATAAACGTCGCCAATGACTGGATAACAGTCCCCAGTTACGCTGTGTTAATTCTAGGTCATTCATTTGTGAGAAAACTAAAGGATGCCGACATGTGAATACTATTTAGAGCATACCATGCCCTGATAAAGTACTAGCCCAATGAATCATGGTCCGCCAGACACACGATAAAGATGACTTGATCTAACGATTTTAATTGACGTACTAAGCAATCACGGATACTCCTGTAATATCGTTCAAACCCTAACTCTGAAAACAAATGTACGACGTCAGATCATGGATATATATGTATGTAGATCTATGGTCAGATGCATAAATAATGGCACCAGGATTCCATAATCCCGCCCTTTTCCCAAAAGTATACTAAGTGCTCATCACATGCTCTTGCAGATTAATATATTCGTTCTTTCTTTCTTTTTTATTACTTCCTTTATTTTATATAATTTTTTTATTTTTTTATTTTTTTTATTGACTTATTATTATTATTATTATTATTATTATTATTATTATTTATGTTATTTTATTATTAATATTTTTTTTATTTTTTTTTTATCAATTATTTATTTATTTTTTTCATTTATTTATTATTAGTTAATATGCATTTTACTGTTTGTGTAAATTTGAGAAAACCTTTTTACCGTACAAGGTGACTAGAAGTATAATTAATGTTGAGGAAAGATGTTATGAAGCAAGCAAGTTACGTCATCGCCAAGTGTGAACTGTTATAATTAAATACATTAAAAGGGGGCACATCATGATTATTCTAGAAACATCTAAAATTATAAAGTTGTTCCAGTTCATGAGAAAACACTTTTATCAATCCAAATATGATGTTAGAACCATAAACTTTGAATACACCATATAGCTAGGATGGAATCATACGCAAAATGCTGAAATTAACCCCGGTGTGTCACCTAGGATAGCACGTATTACTGTGCAGAATAAATTTCTCTGCAAATAAGGGATAATTGTTTGGCTCATTAATTATGTTTTGGCCATGTAGAATAGAACATATTAATATTTGTCGATTTTAAGTCGAACAACTAGACCCCCCCATGAAAAGCCTGATGTACTCCCTTTAAACTCAATAATCGTGTACACGGATTTGTGGCCAAGTGCCAATAACGCCCTAACTGGGACATGTGTACTGCTAAATGTGAGGTATTCGGTCACAGTGCAAGCTTGGTGTCGAATTATCTACTGCCTCCCGAATCTTAATGAGGTCAGCTGCAAACTCGCAAGCAAATAAACGAAAAAATAAAGTTAACACATGCATTAAAATCTCTACACCAGATATACGATCCAGAATTATCAAATATTCTGAAAACAGAAATGATCATAAAAACAAACAAACAACAATACCAAAACAACAACAGGGAATAAGTGGATTTGCCTCCCTAACGAGACAGCAACATGCAATCGACATTAAATTCCTCGACTGACAAAAGCTATATATACAAAAAAACGGATTAATTTCAAGGCATCAGGAGAATAAATTATGGCGAAATACCATAAGGATAGAACAAACAGAAATAAGAAGTCAAGTAGATAAAAGTGAGAAAAATCAGTTTTATACTCAAATGAAAATGTACCGACCTCATGTGTGCTTCAGCAAGATAAAAGGAATTAGATAGACAGCGCATGCGCAATTAAACGAAAATACCATAGCAGATCTAGCTTACGAAACATTTGGTCCCTCCCAATAACTATAGCTATAACTAGTAATAGCTCTTATTATTTACATCTAAATGAGATCAAATCTAGCCAGATTCCATTGTATCGTGTATGGGACACAGTCTAACCATATTCCACTTAAACGTGTTATTTACATCTAAATGAGATCAAATCTAGCCAGATTCCATTTTTCGTGTAAAGGACACAGTCTAACCATATTCCACTTAAACGTATTATTTACATCTAAATGAGATCAAATCTAGCTAGATTCCATTTTATCGTGTAAAGAACACAGTCTAACCATTTTCCACTTAAACGTGTTATTTACATCTAAATGAGATAACATCTAGCCAGATTCCATTTTATCGTGTAAAGGACACAGTCTAACCATATTCCACTTAAACGTATTATTTACATCTAAATGAGATCAAGTCTAGCCAGATTCCATTTTATCGTGTATGGGACACAGCCTAACCATATTCTATTTACGCTTGTAAGGAAATAGTCTTGATCATCTTCGACGCTTGATTGTAAATACAAACGTCTTGACCCTTTGTGCGGAAACAAAATTGAAACCGGACACACGTGTATGTAATTATTATGTATTTATTTAAATATTGTTTACTATCCGCATTTAGTTTGTCGATATAATGATGAAGTTTCCCTCTTTGTTTATTTATTAAGTTAGTGTCTTTCTTCCGTTATGTTTATCTTCGGTAGAAGGTCCGTCAGTATCAACCAATCAGAAACGATACCAGAATCTCGGTAAAATGTCTGCCGCGTCAATTTTTTTTTAGAAAAACAGTTCGGGACGTTTATCTTGAAAACATGGAAGCGTCGCAGATGGTCTAGATTAGTAAGGAACACCTAAATGAGATCAAGTCTAACCAGATTCTATTTTATCGTGTAAGGGACATATTCAAACCGTATTCCATTCAACACGTGTAAGAAACACCTACGTCATATTCCATTTTATCGTGTGCAGGACTTCTACGTGAAATTATGCATATCAACCAGTTTTCTTTGAGATTGTAAGGGACACCGTCCAACCACATGTCATTGTACACTCTCTACCCAGAATACACTCGTTCCTCAATTGACTCTGTCAACGTCAAAGGAATTAGGGCGAACGGTTAGGTCACGTGATAATTCAAAAAAGTTATGACGATGTTTATAACAAATCCTTTTGCGTCATCTGCAAAGATAAAATATAGACCTATATTAAATAATTTCAATTTTTATTTCAGTGAGTTAATTGTTTTTAGTAATTTTCTGCTATCGAGCTTCGGTTTGAAATGTTTACATATGCGTATCGATTGAGGAGACCTAAGTACGTATTAGTTTTGTTTTAAAATAGTCCCGATTAAAACTAAATTGTTTTCGTGCATTATTTCAAATCTTGCAACATCTAATCTGCAGATATTCTGAAAATTATATTTACACAAGAAATAAATAAGTTTCAGGCAAACATATTCCAATTTAACAGGTTTTACCAAAATCTTGTAATTTAGTAGTTAGCAGAGATTATGTGAGTGAAAGGAACGATAACTCTGCGTGGAGATTGGCCATTGTAAGGCACACAGTTCAACAATTCCCATTTCAACTTTAAGAGATAGGTCTAGCTATATTCCATTTTGACTTGGAAGAGACACAGTCAGTCCTGAGTGTAAGAAATAAAGTCAAACCATATTACATCTTAAATTGTAAAGGGCACAGTTTAACCATGTGTACGGGACACAGTCTAACCATATTCCATTTTAACTTGTAAGGGACACAGTAACATCATATACCAATTTTTCGTATCATATACCAATTTCTCGTGTATAAATGACCGAGATTAACAATTCCACTTTAACATGTAAATAAAAGATGCTATGCTGTTGGACCTATTTCAACTGCCATTTGGGAATCACACGGTACGGCAGGGCTCAAGCAAGGTCAAAATTGCACGGAGTAGATTTGCCCAAAGGAAGCAAAGTTCTCAAACATTTTCAAGTTTTCCTTCTTTATGTCATATCAGAAACTTCGTTTTCCAGTCACAGACAGATTGAGGAAGAAGGTTTAGCACACTTTTCCGTGTCGCCTATGCCCTGTACGGGAGGGTTGTGAAATAGTTCCTGTACCAATCAATTAGCCAGTTGTAATGCAATATAGCGAAACTTATATTGTAAAGTCTCCTTTAGTAGAAACAAGTATAAAAGTCGAACAGGAAATGCAGCTTTCACAGAAGACAGTAAACACCAAAACACGCAAAAGGACAAACATGAATGGCAATTTAAACAACGAATAAAGGCACAAACACAAAAAGGGTTGACAATAGGGCTACCGCCTTGAAACGGTCAGTAGCACTAATGGCCGCTGGGGGTTTAAACCAGGTTTTAGGGTGCACCAAAACCTCACACTTACCCTGCTGTCATCCCAATAAAACGGGACATAGCCTTTAACATTTTGTTTTATTTCATATTTATAAGTGTACTGTGCTTAGACTTGAATACCGAACATCTGTAAAATTAATCTGAGTGACGACGGCTAAACATTTTTCATTTTAGCTTGTGAAATACACCTGAGTGAGACAACAGCAGATATTCTGAGAGAATTAGGAGGCTACTCCGTTATCGAAAGAGAAGACTTCGAAGAGAAGGTATAAAAATACATAGTTTTCTCCATTTTCACTTGAGAGATTGCAAATCGAGAAAAGAAGCTACAGTTTCAGCAATTTGATTTGTCCGTCGTCGTCCTTCCGTTCGTTCTATCGATGGTCTGACGTTCGAACTCTCTATTGCTTTAGATCTACTGGCAGCTATATAATGTATATACTGCACACCCACCCAATTCCACGTAATATTACAGAGAAATCCCAGTTAAGGAAAGGACAAAACTGTGCTGATGTAGAGTTTTTAATCACAGTACACGTACAATTTGGATGATAACTTTGATTTTGAATGCAAATTTGTTTTGTCGGGAATCTACGGCGCGATGACGTAACCAATATGGAAACCTTCGATTTACATTCGAGTATGGTACGAGATGTTGCGAATGGTTGATTCATCTGTCTAGATCTAAACTCAATTCATGTTTCTTTCCACACGATTGCATATTTTACAACTGTGTAATACATGTAACCGCGTTTTATATCGCTTATCTATTTCAGAAAGACCCCGAGCTGATGGCGGCATTTAAAGGAAATGTGCGAACATACTGGTTAATTAGTAAGGATGGATGCCCAGTAAAGAACGCTGATGATTTTTCGTCAAACTAGACAATAAAAAACAACTTTTATATTGGCGAAATGGAGTAGGAGTAGAGATGCCTCTAATTTCCCTTACCCTCGGAAAAAAACACATATTTACCTTAAAAAATAAACGAGGACCAGACTCATTTTGTCCCCTAATATGTTAAATATGTGCCTATAAGGTCTCGCCTCCTATAAAGGAACCGAAGAAGAGTAACGTCTATAAATCATGTAAATGAATATAGATAGTTTATCCAGATAATTGAAATGGGCCATAAGACCCGTGAGGATACAACAACTACGTATGAACTTGACAGCGATAGTGTGATATATATTAAAGGAAAAAGAAACCAACTCTACCTAGCTTCAATTTCTATTTTTTTTTGTGTGTTTTTTTGTGTTTGTTTTACAAAACATCTTCGGATTTCTTTGGAATTTTACGAGGAATTTAATGTGCATTATATACCTTATTCCCGAGTTGCGTTTCTTTTTTACCTTTAGTATATGTACAAAAGTAAACTAACATAATGAACAGAAACGTACTCATATGTATAAGGTCAAGTAATACTTTAGAAGTTTGTGTTTTGTGTGTGTGTGCCGTGTTTTATATATACTGAAAGAAAAAGAAACGCGACACGGGAATTTCCGCTAAATATTGTATGTACAATATGTTGCTGTTAAACGAATGGTACATGGCTATGTAAGATCTTTCCTTTCGGAAAAAAGACTAAAGCAACACGTAACACAGCAAATAGTATTCCTGAAAAGTTTCCTTATTGACAGAGTACGCGTTTGGCGCAAACTTAGGATGCAAAATTTTGCAAACTCTTTATGTTAAATACAGTACTGAATTGGCTCAATTTTTAAAGAGGAACTTCAACATTTATGAATTTCTTGTTACAACGTGTACTGTGATTAAAACGTCTACAACATCACAGTTGTGTCCTTTCTCTAACTAACTGTAACTTTTGTTTTTTCAAAACATCTTGGTATTTCCTTGGAATATATACGGAATTAAGTGTGCAGTATATACAATATATAGCGGAAAGTACCGTGTGGCGTTTCTTTTTCCTTTCAGTATATATGTATATATATAAAATAGCGTATTTAAACATTCCTTATTTCCAGTTTTACAACACTATTTCAGTTGTGCATGCAATAATACTTTTAACTCACGATATGAAATATATAACATATTGATTCTTATAATCCCGGACGCAGAAAGCTGAATAAAATGGCTTCTTAAAAATATGAATATCATGCGTGTAATTAACATAAAATTCTTTTTTTTGGCAAGTAACATGTACGCATTACGTGGTCCCGCTTTAATTCCATTAAGCGATGGGAAAGCTTATATTGGCAAGATTTTATAATGGATATTTTGACAATAAAACTTGTTTAAAAACATTTTTTACTGAAAAAAAAAGGCGATACAAACATTTTAAGTCGAAATAAGGGTTTAATTTGATTCCCCAACCAACCCCGTTTTCGCTTCTTTGAGAAGGGGTTGGATGGGGTATGAAAGTTAATACTCGGACAACGTAATGCGTCTACTGGGCCGGATGCTTCTGAATATCATATTAATTGTAATATGTATGTTATTAGTTGTATGAATATGTCGATATAATAAAATGTTTACATATAATATAAATTTATATTATTTGCCATATGTTATTAATTTTGCGATAAAATCTATGCTGGCAATATTAACACTTCTACGACTAGGGGTTAAATATATGCTCAAATTGAGCAGTTATTCAGCAGTGGCTTATCAGCAACAGCATGAAGCCAGTGTACCCCTAGTCGTAGGGGTGTTACATCATTTTCATACAAAATATTTAGTCGGTGAAACATGTGAAGGTTATAATAACGTAAATGAGTCTCCATGCCCCTTCCATAGTAAAGTTAGAATGTTGACAACCTGTTAAAAAAACTCAAACCTGATTAGAATTCTGGGAAACTTACTTTATCATGTAAATAAACATGTCTGCTATTAAACATCAACAAGAAAATAGGGGGTTTAATACCTTCTAAGAAACATTTCTTCAGCTGTATACTAACACCGGGTCAAAGGTCAAAGCTATTTTTACCCCTTGCAATTTCGTACCCTGTCTACTTTCACTTCTGAAATTCATATCAAAAACTGTCAAAAACATGAGAGCTCCCTTTTCAAATATCAGCAACATGTCCAGAATACAGTTACAGCCAAAATTTAACAGGAAATTGCACTAAAAACGTTTTTAAAGAAACAAAAGAGCAGCACTCTTTAATACAGAACTACTTTCGATGCACCAGGCAAGCACATCAGGCTGATTTAGTGTAATTAGACCTGGAAACAAATATTAATAAACGAATAAAAGGAATAAAAGTGAACATATATCAAAAAGGGTCCACGTGTTGTACTGTACCAGTAAAGGGAAACAACTTGTGTAAATAATTATGATGCTTGATCAGATAGAGTGATCTCCCTTGAGTATGAAACGCTGGGTAGACGTTAATAAAAGATGTCGATTGAATTCGGGAGTTATTTATTGGTTCAATCCGGAGAAAATAGTACCAGTAAAGACCCTTTACATAAACTGTTCCCACTGTCATTGAGATTGCACCAAGTACTTTCCATCGACAGCAGTCTGCCGATCATTTCGCAGCCATATTCGAGAGGTGCGACCGCCTTTTCTTTAAAAGTTTAAGAGTGAGAAAGACAGCATGCTTAATATTGAATTCAGTTTGTTCAAATGCAGTCAATAACTGAAGAAATAGACAAACAGCAATTTAGCCATATAAGATATTTAGTACCTTTGATTGTTCGCGTTCTGGATGTCACGCATGGAAAATAACGTCATTTCCAAAGATGGTTATTACTGGAAAAACATTATTGGCTGTTTATGCCAGATCTCCCCGACATTCATAATTGGGTTTATATTTCCTCAATATATCACACGTTCTGATAACAATAAGTTAAATGCATATATATTTACATATACAGTCACTAGTAAGGTGAGGCTTTGCCTAGAACTAAATGTTCAACAGCCGATCCGAACTTTAGCATTCCAACCATTTACATTCAAAAACTCTGCGAGACTCTCGTGGCGATGTTCACCTGCTGACCTGTTTCCCCGATTGTAACCTCGTCCACCGAGTCTGTTGTGTAGTCTATTGTGTAGTCATTGTTTGTATCATTTTCAATATTCTCATACGCATCTCTGAAAGTTATATTTTCTGAACATATATGGTGTGGTCCGCGATAGTTAATAATAATGTCAGGAAACAGCCGGTTGCTCTTTTTGAAAATGTCTATATACCTGCCGGATGACCTTGATGACAGTATATGTATACTGCCGGTTGACCTTCAGAAAAATGGCAGCATAATGTCGGTTGACCTTCATATTTACATATACAGTCACTAGTAAGGTGAGGCTTTGTCTAGATCTAAATGTTCAACAGCCGATCCGAACTTTAGCATTCAAAAACTTTTCGAAACTCTCGTGGCGACGTTCACCTGCTGACCTGTTTCCCCGATTGTAACCTCGTCCACCGAGTCTATTGTGTAGTCTATTGTGTAGTCATTGTTGGTATCATTTTCAATATTCTCATACGCATCTCTGAAAGTTTCATTTTCTGAACATATATGGTGTGGTCCGCGATAGTTAATAATAATGTCAGGAAACTGCCGGTTGCTCTTTTTGAAAATGTATATATACCTGCCGGATGACCTTGATGACAGTATATGTATACTGCTGTTTGACCTTCAGAAAAATGGCAGCATAATGTCGGTTGACCTTCATATTTACATATACAGTCACTAGTAAGGTGAGGCTTTGCGTAGATCTAAATGTTCAACAGCCGAACCGAACTTTAGCATTCCAACCACTTACATTCAAAAACTCTGCGAGACTCTCGTGGCGACGTTCACCGGCTGACCTGTTTCCCCGATTGTAACCTCGTCCACCGAGTCTATTGTGTAGTCTATTGTGTAGTCATTGTTTGTATTATTTTCAATATTCTCATACGCATCTCTGAAAGTTTCATTTTCTGAACATATATGGTGTGGTCCGCGATAGTTAATAATAATGTCAGGAAGCTGCCGGTTGCTCTTTTTGAAAATGTCTATATACCTGCCGGATGACCTTGATGACAGTATATGTATACTACCGGTTGACCTTCAGAAAAATGGCAGCATAATGTCGGTTGTCCTTCATATTTACATATACAGTCACTAGTAAGGTGAGGCTTTGCCTAGATCTAAATGTTCAACAGCCGATCCGAACTTTAGCATTCCAACCACTTACATTCAAAAACTCTGCGAGACTCTCGTGGCGACGTTCACCTGCTGACCTGTTTCCCCGATTGTAACCTCGTCCACCGAGTCTATTGTGTAGTCTATTGTGTAGTTATTGTTTGTATCATTTTCAATATTCTCATACGCATCTCTGAAAGTTTCATTTTCTGAACATATATGGTGTGGTCCGCGATAGTTAATAATAATGCCAGGAAACTGCCGGTTGCTCTTTTTGAAAATGTCTATATACCTGCCGGATGACCTTGATGACAGTGTATGTATACTGCCGGTTGACCTTCAGAAAAATGGCAGCATAATGTCGGTTGTCCTTCATATTTACATATACAGTCACTAGTAAGGTGAGGCTTTGCCTAGATCTAAATGTTCAACAGCCGATCCGAACTTTAGCATTCCAACCTCTTACATTCAAAAACTATGCGAGACTCTCGTGGCGACGTTCACCTGCTGACCTGTTTCCCCGATTGTAACCTCGTCCACCGAGTCTATTGTATAGTCTACTGTGTAGTCATTGTTTGTATCATTTTCAATATTCTCATACGCATCTCTGAAAGTTTCATTTTCTGAACATATATGGTGTGGTCCGCGATAATTAATAATAATGTCTGGAAACTGCCGGTTGCTCTTTTTGAAAATGTCTATATACCTGCCGGATGACCTTGATGACAGTATATGTATACTGCCGGTTGACCTTCAGAAAAATGGCAGCATAATGTCGGTTGACCTTCATATTTACATATACAGTCACTAGTAAGGTGAGGCTTTGCCTAGATCTAAATGTTCAACAGCCGATCCGAACTTTAGCATTCCAACCACTTACATTCAAAAACTCTGCGAGACTCTCGTGGCGACGTTCACCTGCTGACCTGTTTCCCCGATTGTAACCTCGTCCACCGAGTCTATTGTATAGTCTACTGTGTAGTCATTGTTTGTATCATTTTCAATATTCTCATACGCATCTCTGAAATTTTCATTTTCTGAACATATATGGTGTGGTCCGCGATAGTTAATAATAATGTCAGGAAACTGCCGGTTGCTCTTTTTGAAAATGTCTATATACCTGCCGGATGACCCTCATGACAATGTATGTATACTGCCGGTTGAATTTCAAAACAATGTCAAGATATCTGTCGGTTGACCTTTATGTATACT
The DNA here is from genome assembly GCA_037043455.1 of Cyrtodaria siliqua. Classification (NCBI taxonomy): domain Eukaryota; kingdom Metazoa; phylum Mollusca; class Bivalvia; order Adapedonta; family Hiatellidae; genus Cyrtodaria; species Cyrtodaria siliqua. Next base: position 113,177 of record JAWPHD010006186.1, on the reverse strand, counting down.
ACCGGTTGAACATGATGAACATATATGCACAATGCCTAAAAGATGTGTGTGGAATTTAACAGTGCACATTTCAAAATAACTCAAAACTGTGTTTTAATGTCAAATTGATAAGAATCGTGTTGACCTATATATCGTTTTACTTGCTTCGAAAGAAATGACATAGAACCTTGTCATATACAAGTTTTAAAAAACGTTGATAAGCAGAACATAGTTTTTTATCTTGAATTATCATCAACGTTATCGGCTTCAAAAAAGAGGGTACGGTCCATAGATGTTTGCTTTTTAAAGTTAGAGGACGTATGGTGATAACATGTGTGTATTTTTGAAAGAGTTTTTATGTAGATATATGTATACATGTATAAAATGATGTTATTTAATCGTTGTTTTTGAACAGGATTAAATTTAAGAATACAATTGTGAAAATGTTTAATGACGTTGATGATTTCTCCTGTGTTCAGTGAACTTTTGGAGTTATACACATGTGTGTTTTTCACAGTGTGTGTTTTTCACGGTGCATTGTTTTTGTTTGATTCAAATGAGAAAAAGAGCTTTAAAATTGATACAAACACTAAAAGCACTACATCGTTTCCCAGCCGATATCCTTAATTATGAGGCTATAGTTCTCATAAATGTAGAACAATAATGTCAATAATATATCTCGCAATATACACTTAACATGCTTAAGAAATATATGTTTAAATTCACAGCTCAAAATACGTTATTAACAGGAAGTTTATATGTAATAAATTCTTGCTATTTTTCCATAGAAGCGATAGAGGGTGTATTCCGAAGTTTTCCAATTTGCATGTTCTCAATCTCATTAAAATCAAATCCTAATTACGCTTTGATACTCTCCGCTATAGGATCTGACAACACAGCCTTGGAGGTCACGTCAGATCGACCTTTCATCTAATCAATATTCATGAGAAGATCAACTAAATTCAAACAACGAAATCGCGCGTTACATATACACTTCAGATGATATTCAAGTGAACTGAATAAACGAAAATCCACATAAGAAAAGAGCATGAGAGTGGACCTTTGGAGGTCTAATTACACTAAATCAGCTGGATGTGCTCGTCTGGTGCAGTCGAAAGTAGTTCTGTATTAAAGAGTGCTAATCTTTTTTTTCTTTAAACTGTTTTTAGTGCAGTTTCCTGTTATTTTTTGGCTGTAACTGTATTCTGGACATGTTGTTGATATTTGAAAATAGAGCTCATCATGTTTTTGACAGTTTTTGATATAAATTTCATAAGTGAAAGTAGACAGGTTACTAAATTGCAATGGGTAAAAATAGCTTTGACCTCTGACCCGGTGTTAGTATACAGCTGAAGAAATGTTTCTTAGAAGATATTCAATACCCTATTTCCTTGTTGATGTTTAATAGCAGACATGTTTATTTGAATGATAAAGTAAGTTTCCCAGAATTCTAATCAGGTTTGTCAACATTCTAACTTTACTATGGAAGGCGCATGGAGACTCATTTACGCTTTTATAACCTTTCAAATGGCCGAACACGACACATGTACATACGAAATATTGCAGTCTCGGTTTGATTGAGACTGTTCATGAACGGTAGTAAAATATGCTTGCTACCACACATATATTCGAAAAAAGATAAAGTCACGGTGTGTTAATGCTGTTAATTGACGATAAATTCAAAGAAATGCACTAAATGGCCTGTTTTACAGCAAGAATACGAAGAAAATCATGGGCACTGTCTGTTTGAAAACATTCGGAACATTATATTTGTATCTGAAAAAATATATATTCTACCGAGATTATTACAACATAAGTTTTCTACAGAGTACGTATTAATATATCTGGCCGCTTAGCGCAGTTGGTAGCGAGATAGGCTATTGTGACATACTATTATTTATTACCCGCGAGTATAATTTTAGTGGGTTACGAGTTCAATCCTACGAAGCGGTACTTCTTTTTTTTGTACCGCTATTGAATTCCGTCAAACAATCTTAATTTTATTCAGCAAATATTCAATAATGGTTGATGTGTTATATTTTGTCAACGCATTTTTATTTTGTGTTTTATAAGCTAAAAATTACGAACATGGTCTCTTTCAATACCGAGCGTAGACTGCTCCGCAGCGTTTGACTGAAACGCGACATGGGCAGTGAAGCAGTCTATACCGAGCGATTGTGTAGGCTGAAATCGTTTGGCTAATCGTAAGGTCTATCTGACGTGATCTCCAATACAGTGTTGGCAGATTTTTTAGTAGTGTAGGTTATAATAGCGTAAATGAGTCTCCATTGCCCTTCCATAGTAAAGTTAGAATGTTGACAACCTGTTAAAAACTCAAACCTCGTTAGAATTCTGGGAAACTTACTTCATAATGCAAATAAACATGTCTGCTATTAAACATCAACAAGGAAATAGGGGTTTAATACCTTCTAAGAAACATTTCTTCTGTTGTATACTTACACCGGGTCAAAGGTCAACACTATTGTTACCCCTTGCAATTTCATACCATGTCTACTTTCACTTCTCAAATGTATATCAAAAACTGTCAAAAACATGATGAACTGCATTTTCAAATATCAACAACATGTCCAGAATACAGTTACAGCCAAATAATAACAGGAAACTGCACTAAAAAAAGTTTTTACCGAAAAAAAGATTAGCACTCTTTAATACAGAACTACTTTCGTCTGCTCCAGGCGAGCACATCCTGTTGATTTAGTGTAATTATACCTATATGGGATTATTTTGCGTCATGTTTTTTAATTAAACTGGTCGATTCAACCCAACAACTTAATAAAAGAACATTTTGACTTGTTTCGCAATGCCGAATGACTTCGTCTTGAAATTATTGCGATTTACCTGCGCTTGACCATGCACTAAATTGAGTCGACTTTGTCGCGAAATTAAGAAATAATAAAAAAAAGCAATACATGTATCTCAGCAACCGATCAACATTTTTTCATCAAATCAACTCTGGTGGCTTTGTTTTGCATCCCTGAGTATGTATACCACATATTTTGCCATATATCTTACACAAAAATTCAAAAAAAATATCACATTTTTAGAGAAAATCAGAAAATTTGAGGAAAAGTTGCCAAAAACACTCTAAAATAGTCTAAAAGTCGGAAAATGATTATTTTTTCTCTGTTTCTGAGTTCAACTCACCTATTCAAGCAAAATAAATGCCTAGAAAATCATTTTTTATGCAATTCTGAAAAATACATGATTTCTCCTTATAGGTTATAATAGCGTAAATGAGTCTCCATTGCCCTTCCATAGTAAAGTTAGAATGTTGACAACCTGTTAAAAAAACTCAAACCTGATTAGAATTCTGGGAAACTTACTTTATCATGTAAATAAACATGTCTGCTATTAAACATCAACAAGAAAATAGGGGGTTTAATACCTTCTAAGAAACATTTCTTCAGCTGTATACTAACACCGGGTCAAAGTTCAAAGCTATTTTTACCCCTTGCAATTTCATACCCTGTCTACTTTCACTTCTCAAATGTATATCAAAAACTGTCAAAAACATGATGAGCTGCATTTTAAAATATCAACAACATGTCCAGAATACAGTTACAGCCAAAAAATAACAGAAAACTGCACTAAAAAAAGTTTTTAAAGAAAAAAAGATTAGCACTCTTTAATACAGAACTACTTTCGACTGCACCAGGCGAGCACATCCTGTTGATTTAGTGTAATTAGACCTGTAGACTATTGTAGCGTGATAACACGGCTGGTAATCAGTGGAGCTACCTCCGTTTGGAGGTATATGCGAACGTGCTCCATCGCCGCTTCCGATGTCCCAGCGCCAAAAATACAGGTAAACAAGCTGGGATGCTTTGCTATTGCTATTTTCTTTATTTCCATTGATATGAAAAATCGGGGAATGCCTTTCCGTGTAGTTATGTTCAAGCTTTGCACACGACCCAAAATTGTTCTCCAACGATGCCTAGTTTGACGCCAAGAACTTTTAGCCCGTTCGAACTTTGCAGTTTTTTCTCAGCTTTATCGTCGCCTCCGAGGTTTGTCCACATTTGGTTTGCCTAGATACGCTACATATCGACATAAACACATCAAATATCAACCAGTTGGTGTCCGTATATTGCCTGTTGACAACATAAATAACACGGAGAACGTTTCTGGAGGAGAAATACGCGATTTCTTAGAAGAGATAGCTCCAGTGCTAGAGAGATAGTTCCAAGGCTATGGAGATAGCACCAACGGCAACTTATATCAAAGTCATTTATTTACCACAGCGTTCGTCACTCTACTTCCATACCAAAATCATTGGTGCATCCACTATATACTGGTGCAGTCCTATTCCATATAAATTGATGTAAATATATTTGTTGCTAACAGATTTTTGTCCGGATTACGAAACAAATCCAGGCTTATGGTTTGGTGATTTCCGTATGTCTGCATCTGCATTACGCGTTTTGAGGTGTTGGTTAATGTTTTTGTTCTTTCTCATTTCTCAAAAAATAATTGTCCGAAAGCCTTGAAACTTGTCACTCTTTTTCATACACTGTCATAATGAAAGAACCATAAATCCCATTCGCTTTAGGTATTCAACCACTAGCCTTATATTCAGCAATAGTATTTTTACTATTGAGCAGGTGAGCAAAAGTAGGCTTTAAATGTTGCAATCACTTAAAGACACATTTCGAGCCTATTGTAATTTGGGGGGGCGGGGGGGGGGGGGGGGGGGGTATAATAATGTAGTATAGTAAAAATTATAACCGTATATATGTTAAAACAACTATGTATAGATGGATTTTCTTAAAAGACCCGTGTTAACAATTAATGTTTTTAGTATTTTAGCACAATATACTCTATTATCAGTTACTTCTCTGCTATGTTTTAGTAAATCTCAAATGCAAGGAATTCATCGGGACAAAAAATCGTTGTCATCTGTCAGTGTTTTTGATCACCTGAGCCGAAGGCTCAGTGTGATGTTTTGGAATCACTCTTCGTCCGTCCGTTGTCTGTCCGTCGTCGTCGTTATCTTTTGCTTCTGACGACTTTTTCTCAGAAAACGCTTGTCGAAATTCAACCAAATCTTATATGAATTCATTAAATTGGATTTTATAGTTGCACCAACAGCTAAGGTCATTTGGCGACATTTCAGCTTTTTATTGGTGGAGGAAGTCCCCAGGTGCAAACCCGGGCATTTTTTCGTGCACGGGCGCGCACCTGACTGAGTAGAACCACCGCAAGCAAGCTGGATAGCTTGATACTCACATACTAAACAGTCCTGGCCCCATGGGGAATCGCACCCACAGCGGTGAGGGACATTTGATTTCAAGTATGAGACCATTCCACCACGGACGACCCCAAGTTTATGTGAAGCATCATTACAGTAGGAACGCCAGCCCTGTGGCATAGGAATATTTATCAAACAAGGTCACGTGATAAAATCGATACCAAAATGACATTATCGGGAAAATTGTCACTGGTCAGATTTCTTCACCTCTTATTTATAAACTGTGATTATAACAAAACACAATCACAGATCGTTGTTAAAGTAATAATATTCACAAACTACACAATTGGTGTACACTTCGTGTAATTCCCATTAATAGTTAAAGGTATTTTTCAAAGGGATGAATTTAGGTTGTTTTAAGGTTTAAATTGCCAAAAATGCGCTTTAAATCAAAATCGATTTATTTCGTCATTTTAGAAGCGAGAATAAAAACAAATGCATGTACGCGTAGATAAATCTTTCCTCTGTCCATATGCAATTTTTTAATGAAATCGGAGACAAGTACTTGTTTTCCCCCCAAAATTAACTAACATGACCCACGGACGCAAAGACGGCACATTTACAGACGCGACCGGGTACATAAGAAATGAAAATCCATTATTTCAATACATATATTTCAAATGTATGTATCCATGCATTCCAGATTAAATTTCTGATCTATACATGCTTTTGGTTTATGCCGGAGTGCTCAGAATAGGTTTTAACAAACCAAATTGTAACGGTACGTCGGGAAAGGAAATGAGGATAGTGAAAATATATGTTGCAGTGCTAATTTTCTGAATCCGAAAAAAATGCAAAAAAATGAAGTTTTAACAGCGAGAATGAATTTTTTTTCATGAAAGTGTTCATTGACATGTCTACTATTAAAACCCAAAATTTAAAGTCAATCAGAAAAAAGTACTTTTTTTCCCCAAAATTAACAAAGTACACCGTGTTCGCTAAAATATGAACAATCGTCTTTCGAAGTTAATGTACACGCGGGATATAAAACCATGAAATTGTGAAATACTTTTTAAGAGATATATTGATTTCAACATTGTTCTGTATTTAATAAGTTATTAGAGTAGAATGTTCACAGTTGTTCTCAAGGACACCATTACGGTAGTATCCCTGCAACCCCGCCCCTCATTCCACCCCCACCACCCTCCATACCGTATTGATTAAGTTGTATATAGCTGCGAATGCGCATGTTAATCAAATTCGATTTATTTCATCATTTTAGAAGCGAGAGAAAAAAACAAAAGCATGTACGCGTAAATACATCTTTCCTCTGTAGATATGTAAAATATAAAAAAAATCGGAGGTAAGTACTTTTTCCCCCCGAAAATTAACGAAGTACACCGTATAAATCGTTTAAATACGCCGAATCGACGTTCCAAATCGATGTTCGCACGGAATAAAATTGTGGAATTATGAATTCATTTATAAAGATAAATCGATTTCAGCACTGTTCAGTAGTTGTTATATTATTGATGTAGTATGTTCACAGTATTTATGAGAGCAACATTACGGTAGTATCCCTCCAACCCCGTGGGCTTCCCCCCTCCAACCCGTACACACAATACGTTGTGTATTGCTGAGAATGCGCCTTTTATTCAAATCGATTTATTTCGTCATTTTAGAAGCGAGCATAATAACAAAATCATATAGATACATCTCTCCTCTGTATATATGTAGAATTTCAATAAACGGAGACAAGTACTAATTAAGTAACAGGACCGTCCGACCCAAAGACGGCAACATTCATATTCATTAAGGAAAGACGACCGGCTACAGAAATAATTAAATAATTTCGTTATGTAAACACATATATTTAAAATGTATGTGTCCATGTATTTTACACTAAATTTTTGATCTATACATGCTTTGGGTTTATGTCAGAGTGGCCAATTTATTTTAACAAACAATGTTGCAACGGTATATCGGAAAATGAAATCATGATGGCGGCAACATACGTTGCAGAGTTAATTTTCGAAATCAGAAAAAGCGATAAACTAATATAAGTTTAACAGGCAGAAAGAAGTATATTCTTTTAACTGTTCGTTTAAAACTGAGGGGGCGACTCGAGTTTTAAAGAAAGCAAGATTGGCATTTGTCCCTTTAAGTAAATAAATGACTGACGAGTAACAGACATGCTACTGTCAGTAACAAACATGATTATGTGTAGACTCGAAGATTTCATAACATAAACGTGGACATGACATTGTGTCAATGGAGCAGTTGCCAGATTAGTGGTGTTGTGAAACACTGTACGCGTGAATCCAAAAAGTGTGGGTCGTTTATATTTATAGGGCATATATAGTTATATAATATATATATTTATTTATATATATTATTCTTTTATATTTATATGGTCCCAGAACGCAGTCATACTCACTACTATATTGAAAGTAAATACTGAATATACATGTGCGGTGCGTTACAATCTGTAGTATTTGAAAACAGACATATTAAACATTTCCCTGAACATATATACTATATTCATAGAATTATTTTTTCCTGAAAAAAAAATACATGTTTGTTTTCAGCAGTTGAAATCTACTATATTCTGCGAATATTGCTACTTTGAAAATTTGAATACGTCTGTTTTCATCAAATAGCATGTTTTGTTTGTTTTAATATATATATTTTTTAATTTATGATTTAAAAAAAAAAATGGATGATCGGAATATGTTTTACACACTGTTGAATCCTGTAATTTAACAACAAGTGGTTTGGTTCACAGGCGACAGTATCGGTGAACAAAACCACTTGTTTTACCGGATTCAACATTGTGCAAGAAAATATTCATATTTTATACCATTAATATTATAACATGTGTGTTGTAATATATGCTTATCCTTGGATAGTGGATGTCTGCAGGGAACTTGACATTTTACCTAAAAATCAAACGATCATCCTCTTTCCACTGTCCACCAATGAAGTTTCATGAAATTTGCTTTAGGTAAGAGGAAAAACTGTGTGGGCAATACTTTTCATTTTCCGGTCATGCTAACGGACCTTTCAACTACTGACTTCAAAATAAACAGGGATTATCATTTCACCAAAGGCAGTCAAAGTATGAAGTTTTATGAAATTAGCTTCAGAGAAAGTAATAAAGAGTTTGTACAAAGTTTCGTCAAAATCCAACAAGTAGCGCAGACAAGATTTGTGACGGACGAACGGAAAGGCCAAATATAATCTGTCTCACCTACCACTTTGTGGTGGAAGACATAATTATAAAGACAAGATTTTAGTTCATTATGTATACTTTATTAAGCAAATAATTGAGCGAACATAAACTTCAGCATTGACTCTGGCCAGTGGTGTACATGGAGTCTTCTTCCACATGACGTGCAGACTGAAAGAAAAGAAAGACATAGAATAAAAAGTTAATATAAGTCGAGCAGAGTATTCAATTTGAATCAGGTGTTGCGAGGGGGAGCTAGGGCATGTTTAGAGAAATGGGACAGTTTAATTTTTAATTATTGTTTAACGCCTCATCAACACGTTGTTTAGGTTATTTCGAGCCGCCCCAAAGAGAGGAGGAAAGATACATAGGCATCCAGGAACCCTGCCCTACGCTTACTACCGATTAGATACCTATGGTTCTTTAACGTGCTTGGAGGACAGACTCCGATACACAGGACCACCCGGTTTACGTTCCCATCAGACGAACGAGGCTAGCAGGACACATCGAAGTAACCCAGTGGCGCCAGTAAGAATTGAAACCGTGTTCACTGGATTCAAAGCCGATATTCTATAAACGTCCCTTGACCAAAACTGAGTAAATGGCACATCAAGTAAAGGGTCAATACATATTATATTGTGTATCATACGAGTATATGATTGAACTGACATGATTATAGAACCATTTTAATGTATTTTTCACCCAACAGTACAGCAAGAATCTATTATAAGGAAAGTTATATCTGACGGAGGGTGCAATGCTCTATAAGCCATTTTTTACTAGAAGGGGAATAAAATACAAGTCTTGCCAAAAATCTAAAATTGTTTCAATTTTACACGTTTTGTTCATAGGATATTTTACTTTAATGACTTAGTAAGGTCATTTTACATAGGGAGAAAACATTAATATACAACTATTTATTTTCTCTCTCAAAACCTGGTGATGCCGCTAGTTTTAGAAATAAAACATGATTAAATAGGGCAGTTGAGAAGACACTTTTGTAGATGTGTGGTCTGTTCTGATGTGAAAATGTGTAAAACAGACACAAGATTGGAAATTTGGTCCCTAAAATAAATTGGGGACCCATCACATAGACCAATTAGTTGATGTTAAAGGGACACACGGCAATCTTGAAGTATTTATCAAGCTTTAACATTAGCATCTCCATTTGTTAACCTGGTAACATTTTAAATTTAAACCTGCTTGCATTAAAAGTTAAATAAAAGTGTTTCATTTTGTCTTCGTTATTCTATCAAATACTTAACTATATTATAGGTGCACTATTATCAACAGTAAGTAATGTGTAAAACATTTTCTTCTGAACTATTCTAATAAATAATATTAATGATGCACAAATGCAAACTATGCAGAAAAATTAACCGAACTCCAGAAGTTTTAAACAAATAAAGACTGCCTAGTGTCCCTTTAACACAACTTGTTTTCGCATGTATCCAGTACATGTAGTTAACACGAGCTCATATGACAATCACGCTGCACTATCACTGAAAACATTTTTTACTCTAACTTTGAACAGCACCGTGCAAGCATAACACAAGCTCGATTTAAATAACTACACAAGTGCAAACAATTTTTAAAAAGGCTCTTACCTCCGTATCATCCAATGGCATTTAATACGGCTTGACATTCTGAAGTCGTCAGTATCAATTCACTTAGAGCTGCTCACATTTGAGGCCTCTCTCAAAACAACATCAATCCAATGTCAATGATCAAACAGACATAGTTTATCCTTTGTTATACATAATGTTACATATTTAAAAAAGAAAAGATAAAATAACTAAATTGAATAAAGCATGAATACTACTTGTGCTCAATAACACGGTTAATGTAATAAAAACGTCTCTCATCATTCATTATACATCTAAAATATAATGTAGCCCAACTGGAGATCCATTAAAAACATTGTTCCACTTTCACAGCATATTTCCAGCCCATGGAATAGTCATTTCTTTTGAGACACACTGGAGGCAAGCGTAGTAGCTCCACCTCCTTAAAGGCTTTTAAGCGAAATGTACTTTCTCGAAATTGCGTTGTTTTTTTCGCAACAGAAAGTATGTAGTAAATGTAAATAAATGTCAATTCAAAATCACTTCCTTGTCTCAAAACTTTACTGTACATAAATATGAATCTGACCGATTTCAGTCAAATATCTATGGCAGTTTACATTGTTTCAAAGGTAGTTGTATCGGTTTATGTATTCACGAATGTGCGAGAAAATGGGGATAAAATAACGATATAGAGACAACGCTAATAATTTACATTCATGCATCTGAGGGGTGGGGTGGAGGGGGTTTCTAGTTTTCTTACCCTCTCCTTGTTTTCGGTATGCAAGCTCCATCTACCCCCACACCCCCATCTACCGTACTTGGGTGGGGGCGGGGTGCGGGGACATTGATAGCATTTCTACTAGCAATTGTTTTATTCCACGAAACTGTTTTATTCCACGAAACTTTCTACAGTTAACAGTACATGCACTTACTGGAAAGATCGGAGTACACGAAAAACACTTATAGTGATTATGAACTTTCTATTATACAGTATAAACCACTTTTTTAGGCACTGTATTTGGCCAATGTCTAAATATGCACGATCTAAAAGTGGTGTGTACTGTTTATTAACAAACACATTTTAATGGCAAAACAAATACCTTGATCATGGACCTCCAGCAGCAGACTGTAATCCCAAATCTAACTTGCAACAACATGTCAATTTCACGTGTCAAGTTATGTCACGGTGACCTGTCAGTCACCAACACTGTATCTTGTTGACACATAATGGGACGTTATTTCGTCCGGTAAGGTATTAGTTTTTACATAATCTACGGTATGAAACACTGTACGCGTATTGTTAGACTCCATAGGTACCCGTAGTGCTCGCCGACGTAGCGCGCCCAATTTCGGGTGTAAAAAAATGGCGTCTGTTTTAATTGAAAATTTGTAAAATACAAAGAAATAGTCCATGTTGGCGGAGGTAAAATGCGAACAGAACTGATATGTTATAGGTCCGTGGCGTTCCTACTGTTATATGTTTGTTCGAATGGTGCACCCGCAATGTGGCTTATCGATTTCATTTAACAAATCTTAAAAAATCTTCTGCAAAAATACAAGATATAGAGCTGTGATATTTTGCATGTAACATCGTCTTATGATCCTCTGACTAGTTTGTTCTAATGGTGACCCTGAGGTCAAATTTGGACCCGCCCCAATGTCCTAATCATTCACACGAACTTTAATCAAGCATACTTTTGAGTTATGCTCCGGACAAAAATTGTGACGCACGGACGCACACACGGACGGACGGAAAAAGCGGCGAATATATGCTCCCCCATAATAAACAATCTAGTGTTTTTAGTTACAATATATTTTATATCAAAAACTAAGGTAATAGTAAATGAAAGAATAAAACTGTGATGGGGCCTAAATATAATGTCTCTGTAGTAATCATTCAGCGAGAAGTAGGCAGTTAAAAAGCATGCTATCCATGATTTTTCAACGACTACATTCAGTTGGTAAATGTGTCTTTAACATTAAATACATAACTGAACTGGCTCAATTGTTCAAAGAGGAACTTCAGCATTTATGAATTTCTTGTTACAACGTGTACTGTGATTACAACGTCTACAACATCACAGTTGTGTCCTGTCTCTAACTAACTGCACTTTTTTTTTTTACAAAACATCTTGGGATTTCCTTGGAATATATATGGAATTAAGTGTGCAGTTTATGCAATATATAGCGGAAATACGCACCCTGCGTTTCTTTTTCCTTTCAGTATAGTAAGTACGCGTTTCTCCAAAATGTATAGTTAGTAGTAAATTAACAATTGTTTTAGTTATAACTTTTCCCGAATAATTTGCAGAGGTATGTAAATTGTACGGAACAGTATACACAATACATGTATACACCTGTTTTAGTTCACATGAGCCGAAGGACGTCGCCACCGTGGGTACATTAGTACAGGGTACTATTACAGACACAACACGGATAGCAAGTTGATGCAAACAATAGTTTGGGAACGCAAATTGTGTTTTAACCAAGAGTAATGTCGGACGCAATAGCAAGAAATTATATCCTCATAAGTTGTCATTGATGCTATCTCCATAGCATTGGAACTATCTCTCTGGCATTGAAGCTATCTCTTCTAAGAAATCGCGTATTTCTCCCCAGAAACGTTCTCCGTGTTATTTATTTTGTCAACAGGCAACATACGGACACCAACTGGTTGATATTTGATGTGTTATATAATATAGTGGTGGCGAACATGCTGATGTTGTTTCCTATAACTATAAGCTGATCATGTGGTATGCATAGGACAGGATATGAAAGAGGTCGATACCGACTGGTCCCAGGGCATCAGTAAGTGTTGCTTTGCAAGAAAATCGCTATGCAAGAAAATCAAAAAGAAGTCAATATTTTTCTTGCAAAACAACCCTTGTGGTGCCCTATGCACTGTTAATACATGGTATCGACCAAGTGTGAATGTCCTATACATATTATTGGAGAGCACTGTTATAACAACACATAAAAATATTTTTTTTTTAAACTTTAATAGATTTGGCAAATATTGGGCGTGGCATGGATTGAATGTTTAACAATTGGGCTGCCGGTAAGCACAAAAGACCATTATGGCAAGCCCTTACAGCAGAAAGCATTAAGCAATAAAGCAAATTGAATATTACAATATTAAGGACATAAATACATGTGCACCAAATTAAATGTTCATTATGAAAGCAACTTTTCTGATAAGCATTTAAGCAAGTGTTGAAAGCACGGTTGATATTCAAGCATAATTACAAGTGCACCGAATTCAATCAATTTAAAATGGTTTAGCAATTCGTACGGACAGCAAATTTGTATATAATTTATGTTTAGATTACAATTCAGTCTCTGGGTATACAGGAGCTGAATAAAGTTAAACTGAAACGTATATGTCCTTCCTTTCACACCTTCGCTGCCCGCCGATAATGAAACACTACAACATTAAACGCATCAACTAGTTATATTCCAAAAGTTCCAGCAAGTATATAAGTGCACGTAATGCCCATGCCACGCCAGTAATTGTTGACTAGGTAAATGGATCCAGATGAAGACATCAACTGAAATATATAATTCAGAGAAAGCAACATGATCTTGCAACATAAAACACTGCAACATGATCGTGCAACATAAAACACTGTAACGATATTAATTGCAACATAAAAAAGTATCTTTTGAATAGAAGTCGTGACAAATAGCGAAAAGTCTAAATGAACTTGTAGGCTTCATAACCGCTGCTCCCAACTAAATTCCTTAATGTTCATGTCGCTCTACGGAGCATTTCATTTTATTAGATACTGGGACCATACGCCGTACGACAAGGGGAATACATTAAAGAAGGCTAACTCCATGTCCACCGCCATATGCATGCCATCTTCGGGATGGTTAAAATTTTGTGCGGTGGATTTTTGAATATTAAGTTCTGCTCAACCCGGGGCTAGAGGACGTGAGCGGTAGCTAGCATATCTCACTCCCACTCATGACGGTCTCAACCAACCGAGACTCCAATATTTCGTATGTGTCGTGCTCGGCCGTTTCCAAAAGCCCAATATCATACTCTTTTTGTACTTATACAATGTGATGACACTAGTGTCGATTTAAATCAATGATCCTGTGGGTCGGGAGGGAGGGAAATTAAGTTTTTAACTGTAAGCTCAAAACAATCATACCTCTCTGTTGAAATGTTGACAGCCGGTGTGCATGTAGAAAATGCACCGTGAAATTTACTCAATCTCAAATTATCTACAGCTCGAGTTGCCTCCAATAACTTTTGACTATAACAGATATTATAGTCAGTATTATTGGAGAGCACTGTTATAACAACACATAAAAATATATTTTTTTTTAAACTTTAATAGATTTGGCAAATATTGGGCGTGGTATGGATTGAATGTTTAACAATTGGGCTGCCGGTAAGCACAAAAGACCATTATGGCAAGCCCTTACAGCAGAAAGCATTAAGCAATAAAGCAAATTGAATATTACAATATTAAGGACATAAATACATGTGCACCAAATTAAATGTTCATTATGAAAGCAACTTTTCTGATAAGCATTTAAGCAAGTGTTGAAAGCACGGTTGATATTCAAGCATAATTACAAGTGCACCGAATTCAATCAATTTAAAATGTTTTTTAGCAATTCGTACGGACAGCAAATTTGTATATAATTTATGTTTAGATTACAATTCAGTCTCTGGGTATACAGGAGCTGAATAAAGTTAAACTGAAACGTATATGTCCTTCCTTTCACACCTTCGCTGCCCGCCATATGGATGGGTGCCCGAACACTCCAAGTCCTAGAGTGTTCAGGCTCCCATCCACCGCCAAAAAGAGGGGAAACAGTTTTTGGCAGCAGCGAAGAGTGACCACCAAAAGCAAAGTATCCTAATGCCACGCCCAAAACAAAACTGGTCCAAAAAGGAATATATTTTCCTTATCACTGCCTACTTTTAGTGAATAATTCGGCGGACACGCGCATCAGTGAGTGTCCAGGCTCCCATCCATCGCCAAAAACGGAGGTAACAATTTTTTGGCAGCAGCGATGAGTGCGTATCAAAAGCAAAATATCCGAATGCCATGCCCAAAACAGAAACGGTGCCAAAAAAGTATATATTTCCTTATCGCTGCCCACTTTTAATGAAACATTCAAATTCAGCCGGAAACAGGTTAAGAAACAAGTCGTTCCCCATATTTTGAGAGATGAACACCATCCGGTTCAAGACAGGTACCATCAGCCTGAATGTATTCTTGTAGCAGAAAAAGTCCCCCAATAACTATTATCGCCGTAACAGCTGAACTGTTTTGTCACTTTCTGGCCCTTTCTTTTGCAAAAGGGTAGTTAGGCTAACGCCATGAAAGCCTAGAAAGTATAGGAGACCAAATAACAACCACATTATATAAATTGACTCCATAAACTCGGTCAGAAGCCTAACATGCTTTCTAAGAACCTTTAATGGGTATTTCTCTAAACCAGTTCCCAAGGATCACATGAGTTGATGCATCAGACATTGACAATATAAATAAATGTCAGAAAAATATGCATTATATAAAGGCTTGAGGAAGATTGTAACCTTTAATGTGTGGCGTCAAACCCAAATTGATTGTTAAACGTTTCGAAGTTGTCATAAATTAGCAGCAGAAATAAAAAAATATTATAAGTGTAAAGTGTACATGTTACTCTATTTCAGACCTTGAACATTGAATGATTTCTGATGAAGCATGTATCCTTTCCTCCTGTGTCGTGTGCCACTGTTATTTCATTTCAGTCAGCAAACAACTGATATACATTTGTCTGTATATAATATGCACATTTACCCAATTGTAATAACTTTTGCCACCTTGATAATAAAGTTTATGTCTAATCTGAACAGGTCTTTAACTGCATTTTGACCTTTAACCTACGATCGGTTCTTAGACTTGTGTATCAATCATAAAGGCTAAACCATGTAACACTCCGACAGCAATACACGAAGAACATGTATCCTTTTCAAGTAAACTAGCCCGCATTAAAGAAGTTAGCCACACAACTGTGTAAACTGCCTTTAACTAATACAGAAAGATGTCATGTGATGCTGACTATTGGAACGACATTTATCTCATTTATCACCTTCTTGTATGACAACCTAAAACTTGGAGGAAATGTGTTATTAAAATCCAATTTGCAACCTGCCCAGGTTCTATTGTGCAATATACCTTTTGGAGTTTATATAACTTTGACTATGACTATTGACTATAAACCCCAGAGCTACACAAACACACACACACACACTCTGTAGTGTGGAACCCTGCAGAGAAGTTGTTATTTTGAATCGACACAGCACAGAAGGGTTTTATAAGTTGGTGACCATGCACTAACTGGTTTAAAGGGCAGTGTATTGACTAGGGACAGGCCGAAAAGAAACAGATAACTGAACTTCAATGAACCCCTTGCAAAAAAAATATCTGGTGCAGTATAAATAAAACATCAACCTGGTGAAGGATAATGAAACCTCATCGATCTGAAAGGATTGGCCCAACAATAAACCAATGATCAAATGGAATACCCTTAAATTGAGGCATTATGATAAGTATGTAACTTTTGTCCATGTTTTGAATATGGACACCACTGATAAAGCACTGTTGATGCATTAAATATGAATGTATTAAACAAATGTAGGGAGATATTCCCAAACTCTACACGAAATAGTTTCGAAAATCACAAAGCTGCTATGTAGCGAATGTTTTTCTCGTATAACAAGTAAAAAGTGGAACTTTACATACAATACCAACACTGGAGGACTCTATGACCTGTTCCACACATTGCATCCGATACCGACATAACTCTTGACTGGTGTTAAGACAACTCGATGGTTACACAAAATACCAACACTTGAGGACTCTATGGTTACACAAACTGAAATATAGGGCAAATGTTCGAGAGAATGAAACAAAATAAATCTTGAAAGAAGTGATAGAGATCCAATCATAATTAAGCATCAGCAGCAACAGCATTCGTATATAAAAATCTGTAATGAAGCATCATTGTACGCAAACTGAATAATTGTAAAGCTGATCGCTAGACGAAAAGCATAGGATGTTTTATAAACAGTCAATTTAGAAGAAAGGAGGCATGAATTGATTTTAAACTGTTAAACAGTATTAATTCAAATGAAAAATAATGCGAAAACCAAGACAATGCTTCCGCACTATCATAGACTCACGCCCCGACAGTATGACGGAACCTACCGCTCTGGGTCATGAATATGCATTGCCTCCATTGTAAGAACGACAACTTTTATTAGCAACAACAGTCAACGGCAGCAAGTTAAAACTAGCTGATATCAACAAACTGTTGAGATATACTTATCCGCAGTAAGAAAACATATTGCCTAAACACTCCAAATACATGGTTAGCATCATAAAACACGATTACACCAACAGCATTGGAGTTAAATAATAGCAGCAGGAGCTGAAAACATAGTGCACAACAACGATAATGATAACAGTAGGCGAACATTATGGCGTAATAGACATTTCTCCATCGAGTAGATGGTTTCCAACAGATTATTCCTCTATAAATGGTTGTCATAATAGTTATTAAATAATAAGTGCAGTAGCTATGGACATCATCCGCAGAATGACAACAGTTATATTTAGCTCTGCCTTGAGTCGAATAATAATATTTTTCTAATGTGACTCACTGTTATTTACAGTTTTAATTGCCTCTCGAATGACTCAATAAGTATTATTATTTTCATTGTTTTTGCAAATTGAATAAATTTGAGTTGAAGATGTAGTCTAACTACTGTCATTACAAACAGGATATTGTTTGTATTTTGATACCATTTTCAATTTCCTAGTGTGAACTGTTTGCAGTAACAAACAATCTACCGCCACCATATCTACAACGAACTTGCAATTTGCATATGCCTGGTGGAAAAAAGATATGATAATTTTTTATTTTATTTTTTATTTTTTAATTATTATTATATTTTTTTTTTTTTTCATTATCTACGACAACAGCATTATAAAGCGTATAAAAATGAGTCCTGTTTCCCGGAGGCTGTGATCTGTTCCTTTATCTGACGAACTATATCGCATTTTATTAGAATTCTTTATTTTGCCCGACTTTTAGTTTCTGATCAAAATGAATAGTTCCCATTAAAGTATCTATCCCGCGAACAAAAGCCAAATTGTACAACATATGCACACCGTTTCTAAACCTACTGACGACGAGCAGGGCTCTATATTTCAATGCTCGTCCCAGCGACGAAGTATATATATAATTTACATATTTTGAACATCCAAACTCTATAGACACAATATAAACCGCTCAACCAACCATGCCTAACTCTAAAACTGGAGCGTCGAATTAAGTGATACCAACTCATAATTCAGTATATTAAGTCAAGGATATTTGAAGAACCCATGAATAAACCTATGCTTTTAATCAGCACATACATCAATATATGAGCTGAGTGTCTGGGTGGAATTTTGATCAACGATTTTGTAGCGTAAAGTTTGTCGTTAGTTGGCGGTTTAGTTTCTTTAAGAGTCCTTTTCACAAAGTGTATGCATAAAATGTATAAAAAAAAAGTTAAATCAGCAGAATTTGTTGATTTCAGTTAAATTCGCGCTTTACAATAGGAGTCAGCATGCATGAAGAATCGCGATACCAGTGTTCAATCTGAGAAAGAAACGGTGTTCTGTTACCAGAATGTAGAGAGCGGCATTCTTTAGAAGAAAATGCCACAAAAATCCAATAAAATGCAATGAACGATGACTCAAAAAAAGATAATCTTAGATGCATCAGTAAAATAAACGATGGTTGCTATCCGTTTTAGCTGATACATTAGTTTTATTAACT
This sequence comes from Cyrtodaria siliqua, assembly GCA_037043455.1. NCBI lineage: Eukaryota > Metazoa > Mollusca > Bivalvia > Adapedonta > Hiatellidae > Cyrtodaria > Cyrtodaria siliqua. The sequence goes on along the minus strand of JAWPHD010006186.1, from coordinate 94,360 downwards.
CTGATTGTTTTTGCAGATTCGGCCATGGCTTACCCAACGTACTGCGAAAAGCACAATTTGCACACTTTCGGCAACTATTACCAACCACAATACATATACTGTGAAGGCGGGTGTTGCTATGGGTCTGGAAGCAGTGACGATAGTATTTGCTGTGCTTAGTAAGTACATGTTGTTTTCATAATGTGATCCCTTACCCGGAACTAAACATATCTGACCATTTTGTTACAGAATTTGGGACGACTTTGATAAAGAAACTGTTATATTTATTTTCTGACACTGTGGCAGACAGGCTTATGTGGGACGTTCTGAATCTTTTAAAGGGACACACGGCAATTGTTCTGTATCAGAGAATTATAGCACCCCGATTTATTAATCAAGTATCATCACTGTAGGGATCCGTACAGCGGATATTGGTCAAGACCCCGTTCACTAGTACGGAGTTTTGGTCAGCCATGTTGTAGAAAACGTACGGATGACAACAGCAAAGGTAGGTTAACCACGTTTTTCTCCTATTTTTGTTCATTTTATATGAATAATCAGTATTGCTATATGGTGCGGAAACATTTCCGCGTTCAAATATTACCGTACATTGTTGACATATTACTTTAAATGCTACAATTCGGATCAAAGAAAAACAATTGCCGGTGCTGAAATTCGACCAAAGTACACTTCAGCAATAAATATCTCATTAATTTTCAAGTTAATGAAAATTTTTAATTGGCAGATTTATTTGTTTTTCCAATATACGTGCATGTCAGCCATGTTGTATAAAACGTACGGATGACAACAGCAAAGGTAGGTTAACCACGTTTTTCTCCTATTTTTGTTCATTTTATATGAATAATCAGTATTGCTATATGGTGCGGAAACATTTCCGCGTTCAAATATTACCGTACATTGTTGACATATTACTTTAAATGCTACAATTCGGATCAAAGAAAAACAATTGCCGGTGCTGAAATTCGACCAAACTACACTTCAGCAATAAATATCTCATTAATTTTCAAGTTAATGAAAATTTTGAATTGGCAGATTTATTTGTTTTTCCAATATACGTGCATGTCAGCCATGTTGTATAAAACGTACGGATGACAACAGCAAAGGTAGGTTAACCACGTTTTTCTCCTATTTTTGTTCATTTTATATGAATAATCAGTATTGCTATATGGTGCGGAAACATTTCCGCGTTCAAATATTACCGTACATTGTTGACATATTACTTTAAATGCTACAATTCGGATCAAAGAAAAACAATTGCCGGTGCTGAAATTCGACCAAAGTACACTTCAGCAATAAATATCTCATTAATTTTCAAGTTAATGACAATTTTGAATTGGCAGATGTATTTGTTTTTTCCAATATACGTGCATGTTCAAATGTTCAACTTCATTCATCCGAAATTGACCGAGATATGAATCGAAACACAATTAATGTTTGTGTACGGGGTCTTGGGCACTTGTGTACGGAGTACTGCAAATATTCTCTTTTTACTGTACGGAGTTTTGCTTTAAATATATTGTATGAAACTATGGTTTTAATGGTACTTGCATTACATGTAATACATAAAACATTCATTGAATGTTTGTAAACAGTCAATGTAGTGTTATTAGAACTGAATCAACGTAGATTTCCTTGAACAGATATAATCATGCGTGCTATATAGATATTTAATATTAACCCATGCCGTTATCTATATCATGTGTTGTCAATGTAGTTTAAGAACCAACTTTACATTTCCTATTAACATGCTTAGGAAAGTTTGACATAGTTTAGATGTCAGTATGGGGCATAGAATTAATTTTAACCTGACAGGCAAACTGTTTGAAAAAATACGGTAAGGATTTTTAACGCCTGTGGGACGTATAATAATACGTTGACAACCATTCGTCTGTCTGCCCGTTCGTAGGTCATACAACATATTGAAATTCACTCTTTAAATACGTTTTGGAAAGGTAGATCCATTGGAAGCATAAAATGCATTCAATGTGTTAAAATAGCAGCCTCGGTTTAATTGAGATTATTACCTGATCTCCTATATAAATGCTATATCGTCATTTCTTGCTAATTCACTAAGGAAAAGACTGTTCCCGGTGAAAACGAACTGTTACCGGGCTTTAGTTTCGACTGTTTCCTTCACGTGCTGGAATTTCATTTGCGTGACGTCATGTTGCTTTTTTCACCATAGGTTCTCATTATAAAACAAATTTTCATTTTCACTGTTTCGTACAGTAACATTAATCAGGTAATAAAACAGTTATCACATGTGTGTTTGGGGAACAGTCAAAACGGTTTTCCCTTGATGTCGGGGGATGTCAGTGTGAACTGTTTCCATCGGCCTATCGGCCTCGAGAAACAGTTCACACTGCCATCCCCTCCACCTCGGGAAAACAGTTTTGACTGTTCCCCAAACACACATGTGATAACTGTATACTGTTCATTGACAGTAGTGATAATTTCTACAACACTGTCAACGCCCCCTAGCACCGGCTTAAGCGGAATTCTATTTGCAGTATCTTTAAACTCGAACAAATATTACATGATCCTTATTACATGGATAAGCTGAATGTTTAGACTAATGAGTGTGTAAGCAATAAAGATATTACATTGAGTTGCATAAATTATGAAGTGCTGTATACTATATATAATACAACACAACACATCAACATTATATATAATACTAATGGTGTTGTAAATGACAAAAAAATATATATGACGTTAACTGTGGTCACAATGAGCTAAAATTGGACAACTGTATCAATTCTAACAGACAATACTATACGTCTGGACTTAGTTTGTAGTACATGTAGTTATTTGGAATAAATACGGAGTCTTTCTCAAGAATTACCCCTTTTAAGTTTTAGTTTTCTGCACTTTTTCGTCTTAACAATACAAAATGGCATAAGACATATAGGACCTAAATAATGTCTACGAATTACTACAAATATAAGTAAATAACATCAGTGCAGAGCAGCGAAAACAATCTTTGCATTGCAAAACCCCGTACAGTACACGGACAAGACTCCGTACACAAATCAGCATCTTCTTATATGAATTAGTTACGCTGGGCACGTTTTGTTTCGATTCATATCTTGGCCAATTTCAGATGAATGATGCTGAAATTTTGAACATGCACGTATATTGGAAAAACAAATAAATCTGCCAATTCAAAATGTTCATTAACTTGGAAATTAATGAGATATTTATTGCTGAAGTGTACTTTGGGCGAATTTGAGCACCGGCAATTGTTTTTCTTTGATCCGAATTGTAGCATTTAAAGTAATATGTCAACAATGTACGGTAATATTTGAACGGGGAAATGTTTCCGCAACATATAGCAATACTGATTATTCATATAAATGAACACAAATAGGAGAAAAACGTGGTTAACCTACCTTGACCAAAACTCCGTACTAGTGAACGGATCCCTACAGTGATCATTTTAACGTTTAAATAAACGGGGCCGTGACGACGTTAGTTCTAAAAGAAAACAAGATTGACGGTTCAGCCAAATAGTTGAATTCACATTTAAATTTCCATAGGCTGAATGTAAAATCCATCAAAAAAATGTCCTTGAAGTTGTTACTTGAAGCCTAAAATCATGTCCTAACCTTAAACAGACAAACAATAATTATGAAGAAATGGAAACATCAATTATACATTTCACGGGTGACAACACCCCATGCACTTTGTGTAATCAGACAAACTGTAAAACCTATATCTTTAAAGTTTTTTTTTTTTTTTAGGGTAGGACATTGAATGCAATGATGATAAGAGAATAGATTATTTTATTAGTTTCAGATTAAAATTTCAAGGAAAATCTGAATTTCCCTTTTTGCGTCACTATGTAAATTGCATTGAAAATTCAGAAATATAGATCAGCTATATAGATCACTAGTCACACTTTAATTTTGTTATGACCATGTTGATCGCCTCTCAGTGCCACAGTTCTAACAGTCTCATATGTTTCAATTACCTAATTCAAAGTAGCAGTATAATCCAAATTTAAGCATTTTGCTGTCATTCAAATCCACTTATTATGGTATGTAACATTTGAATATTACGTTATCTTTGAAATAAATACGTTCAAACAAAATATACAAACATCGTTGATCCATACATTGACATAAATACAAAAAATAAATAATTAGACAAATGCCAACTTGCATGCATATTTTAGTAGTACGATGGACGTGGGAATGATCGTGGGAATAGTGTTCGGTGCCCTGCTTGGTGTCGTGTGTCTCGCAGCGTTCGTCTGCTGCTGTATTCACATGTGTTAGAAGTCGAATGCTACTGGGGTCATTATATCGACAGCGCCAAATCCAAATGCAGCGTTTATAGGTATGTACATCTGCTACAGGATCTATATCAGCAAACAATTGTAACGTTTTATGTATGGTATTGTAATATAAAAATGCCATTGTAAGTTATACTTGAGCTGACTGAACTGTACAAGTTGCAGGACTACTTCCCTTGTTTCGGAAGACGCCATTTGCATCGAGTATAAAAAAGCGTGAGAAAATAAATTCGAGTAGCTTGAGTGTCATTTTACCGAGAGTGAAGATGTCTCCAGCGTCCCGTCACAGCACATACACCTGATGGCTACACCAAAGTCGGAGGTCAGATGTCTGCAGTCAGAAGCCGAGACACACCAAACGCCTCAGAGTTATCGAAGCCGAAGACTGGTGACAGAAGACCAAAGATGGAAGATGTACAGGCCGTCGGAGGGTACTGTGATGGATGTGGCCCCAAACTGGGCTACCAAAGACACATCAGTCCAGTAGTTCGTTGAGCAACCACCGAAGCGGATGTCGTCCAGTCCACCCCCACCCCTCCTCCCCAGCAGCGACACGATACTACGCACTCAACCGAGATGACAGCACCCAGCACTACAGATACATCGCAGAATTCTCAGACTTTCCATTACAGTTTACCGGGTCGTAGACAATCTTATACGTTTTCAGCTGGTGTGAAGTTGTTTGGAAAACAGGTGTTGAGACTGTGAGACTGGTTGCTGCTGTATTGAGGTTGGTTTCGAACTAATATATTGATTTGGTTATGATTCACGTTTGAAACGGGTTAAGAGTGGGAGTTAATACTTAATTATGTAATGATTCATTTGTGACCATATAACAATCATTTGGTCTTTATTTTGTTTAATATCAATCATGAAGCAAGAAGCTTGAGGAAAATTATTATATGTAAAGTTAGTTGATATTGTCTCAAACAATCACTCCGTTTGAAACATTTATTTATCAGCATATATATATAATTGTAAATATTAAGCGATTACGGTACACGTTACAGTATTTACATATATAGAGATTATTTAACTGCTGGGATCGATTACAGAGAAATCCTTTACGAGTGGTAGACGTGTGGTTCTTTTCACGAACGAGCGCACGCGAGTGAGTGAAAAAACAAAGCACGTCTACCATCAAGTGAAGGACTACCCAATAATCGATCCCAGCAGTTAAATAATCTATTTATTACATTTTAAATTACTTTTTTCAAACAAATATTCGCTTTATTGAACGTTATCGGCGGATGACGTCGACGTCAGCAACACTTTGTTGACGTCCCGCCTCAAGGTCTCACACCTCTATTATCTCCCTTGAAAGCTCACGGACCTAGAGACAAAAGGAAAACAGAAAATAATTCTAATTTTTTCTCCATTTTAGGCAATTTTTAATTTGACAAAGAGGTTTTTCTTTGCTTCAGCATGAATCTGCAGTGTAAAAGACTGATGATACAGAAAATCCCACGTTGATATGAAGTTGCATTCAAAATTCATAAGCATTTGACCGAAGCACCACAAAGTCAGCTAGATAGTGTATGAATTTGGTATTTTTCATAGAGGTTGCATAAATATGAGCGAGGAAAAAAACCAACCTGGCTAATGTTTGTATTTTTTTGTTTTATTTTACAGATCTTAGCAGTCCTGAAGATATTAAACCAACAACAAGGTCTGCTGGCACGTTTTGGAGGTCATGTGTTGGAAACAGCTATACAGTAACCCTATGGGAAATTAATTGTGGTGTGAGACCTGAAGCAGGACATGGAATTTGTCAACAGTCAACAGAGTTTGCATCGTGATGCAGGTAAGGGACCCTTATTTGGCATTTTTTAAGAACTATTTTTGTGTCAGCATCATTTGCAATGGCAGCTGAGGATAATTTAGATTTTTTTAATAAATATTTGATGATTTTGCAAGCCAAGATTGACTATGGCCATGCAAACAACAATCTCGGATGCATGTTTTGGGACGAGTCCCAATTTGGTGTGAAACAGACCGACTTTGGAAGTCCGAAATATGGCAGACAGCAAATAGTTTTGCCTGATGGGGAGTCTACCAGCATGCATGCTCACAGACTAATGTATATTTGCACGCATCAGTTTTTTTTACCCCGTGAATCGGGAGTAATAGACGTTTCCCACCTCTGCCATAACTCATTGTGCATCAGGTCTGATCATCTTTCCTTGGAACCACCAGCTATCAACACCAGTCGCAAGAAATGCAAACTTTGCCATGTTTGCAGTGGTCATGGCCAGTACCATAATTGCTTATTTTAAGGTTAGCTTTATTTCATAGTGGGGACGACAGACAGACGTGATCACTGATTTGTGTTTACCCCACCCACCTTGAGTTAATATGTGTTTGCTAATTTTATGCTTTGGCATAGGAAATGATTTTTTTGTGTTGCAGATGTTCCCCAGAGGCATGGAATGATTCTAAAACAGTATGTTCTTCTTCTTCTAACAGGTTGTTACTTACCATTTGCAAGAGCAGGTGGTGAGGTGGGTGGGGAAGGTTGAAGCTCGTCTAACATGCCTTTCTTATATGTTGCAGATTCATGCTGTTCATCGTACTTGTTAAAGTTTGCGACACGTTTCATGTACCTTGCTGATTTGTACTTCTGTGTCCTTTGGCGGGTTCTGTCGTACTCACTTTTCTTTTGCATACGTTTCAGAGCTGTGAATGCCTTGGTTCGAGCAGGAAGTGGAACTCCCAGTGCCACCATCTTCGCCATGTTGGAGTCAGCGCGACCCTCATTTACTCGAAGACCTGCGCTAAACTTACGAGCTTTGGCATTTCGTGGGTAAGTCGTGTCCTTGGGATTGGATGTATTAAAGGCTCGGTTGATTGCTTCATTTTTGTTTGTTGTGCTCTGAAATCTAGTCTTCTTTAAACAGTTATCTCCAAGCCTCAATGATAATATTGCCTCTCTTAACAATTTTCTGTCCTCAATCGACATGTCAAAATATTTTGCATTTCCTGGAATAAAGTCCATCTTCCAGTTGAATGGGGGCTTACCGGAGCACGCAAAAGAATGTTTCGAACAGGTTTCTCCGCACTGACCAGAGTAGCAGCTCAGGATCGAATTTATTATACCGGTCTGGAACTTGATCATCTTTTCTAAAACACCATCACAGGCAAGATGTAAATTAGAGATCTCTGTACTTACTCTGTGGCAGATGTCTCGTGCAAAGCGCACTTTCAAGTAAGATCGACCTCTTTTGGTATGCGCCATAAACATGTCATCACTGAAGTTAGTGGATTTGAGCCTGGTACACAGTCGCTTTGACAGATGAGTTGTATCTGCAAGCCTTTCCACGACAACGTCTTTTCCAAATTCAACCTGGGCATCTACGATTCCTCGGTGTGCCTGACTGTCATCATCTGTTGTTAATTTATTGATCAGTAGAGGCTGCTCGCTTTGAAGGATGGAGGTCATAAGTCTGTGCGCCTCCCTCCTTTCATTCCCAATTATATCACACTCCTCTATGTTGTTCTTTCGACCTCTTTTGAGTTTGTTGCCAAATCCTACACCAATGATTTTCTGCCGTGTTGTGGTCTGCTCTACAAGTGTTGTGCTGACTTGAGTTGCAGGCTGTTGTGGTGTCCGGTCTCCACCAGATCGCAGTCCGTTGTTGTACTGACTGTCGATACTGCATGGTATTGCATGTTCTGCAGTCATGCCACACATTTCATTCAGCAAGCGTAATTCTTGGCGTACACCCTGAAAACCTTGCATTGCTACCTGTTCTGTTTTATCAGCAACAAAATTGCTTCGCTTCTGCATGCCGCTTTCTGCAGGTGGTACCGTATGAATGCATGCTGTTAAAAAACGCATTGCCTGGTTCCCAATTGGTGTGTCCAAAGATGCGGCTGGAAGTGATAGGTTAATGTCGGCAGCTTTTGGTCCTCTCTTACCCGTATTAACTTCCTCGTACAAATGAAAGTTTTTGCTCTGGTAACCACAGTTTGTACAAGTCAGTCTTTCTCTCCATGCAAACCCCCATTTTTTGTCGTAGGATAAATCGAACTTCAACTTTTTATTGCACGATGGTCGATGGTTTCGGTGTTGGGAGTACGCCTCATAAAACATTTCTTCAGTCTTCCCGAAGTGAAATAAGCGGTAAGTATTTAATTCCGCTGTTGGGTCCAACATACCGAGCTCTTCCTCATTTGGTCGCGGTCGTAAAATTGTAGAGTTTGGTACGACTTTATCAATGTTTCCAAACACAATCATCCCAGTGTCATTGGTGGAGAAAGCACTATCAAAAGTGTCCTTATTAATTCTGCTCACTTTCTGTTTCTTTTCGCTAAGTGAATTAACCCATTTCGAACTGTGCCTCTTGGCTCTCCGGTCACAGTATCCTTTCTTAAACTGGGTGTCTTTCATTCTTTCCTGCGCAGATTTATTATTCTCCATGACACTTGCTGCTGTGTGTTGATCCATTCTGTATCTGAATTGGTAGATCTATGTAAAATCTGAAGTACTCTACTCTGTTTCTTACACAATCTGTTAGCACTATTTATCTATTCAAGCTGAACAGTTTTTCATTTCATCACATCACAAGTGATCAGTTTTGATTGTCGCCGTGGAGTCGAGAATAAAGTGAGAAAATTGTACGCCAAACATGATCACCACAGGAAATGGTGGTATTTTATTTAGCGTACTTTTCACCATTTTTCAAGTTATTCAACCTGCTGTTTTGGATATCAAAACCATGGAGATATTTCACTCATTGATAAGAATGATATCTTTACACGGTATTATATGTTTTGAATCATTCCAGTTCTCTTTCGGGTATCTGGCATTGATTTTTCTTCATTTGATATCTAGTTGATATCTAATTCTAATCTAGATATCTAGTTTGATATCTAAAATGTATTGGATATCATTAATTTCTATTATAAAATTTGTTAGTGATTGATGAAGAAAGTGACATGACTGTGTTATATTTTACATATTCATTAATGACCTTTCATTGTAAAAAAAATGGTCTTGATATCTGGATATCAAATATCTGATATCTGAATAATTTTTTTTATTTTTTTTTAGATATCTAAAATGTTAACGGGTTCAGTGGTTTACTCCACATGCGTCTGTTGTGGTTATATTAATTATTTAATTAAAGTTATCAGCATTCTTATTTCAGGTAACTGTTGAATATCATTTTTTCAGTGAAATTAATTATTTTTAGCTCTACTGATCCGACCGTCTGTCCGTCCGTCTGTCTGTCCGTAAACTTTTTTTTGTAGCGACTACTCCTCTGAAACTATAAGATGGATTTTCATGAAACTTTACAGAAATGTTGCCCATGATGTCTAGTTGATCCTAGCAAAAATTAATGTTGATGTGAAATCCAAGATGGCCGCCAAAGCTAAAAATAGATTTTTAAAAAACAAGTTTTTAGCGACTACTTCTTTTTTGAAAACTGTAAATGAGATATGGGACTTTATCTAAAATGATCAGCATGACATGATGTCGATTCGACATTAAACATGGCCGCCATCTTTGTTTACATGGAGTTAAATAATAAAAACTGTACACGACTACTCCTCTGAAACTACTTGACGAATTTTCATGAAATAAAAACTTCACAGGATTGTTGCTCTTGATGTAAAGTTGATCCTAGCAATATTTTAGGCCGGGCAGAAATTCAAGATGGCCACCACGGCTAAAAATAGATTAAAAATAAATAAATTGTAGCGAGCGACTACTTCCTGAAAACTAGAAGTGATATTGATATGGGACTTCTTCTAAAACGATCATGACATGAGGTTGGTCATTGTCAAAAATCATTTTCATTCAACGTTAAACATGGCTGCCGCGGCCATCTTTGTTTACATAGAGTTATAAGCTTGTAGCGACTACTCCTCTGAAACTACATGACAGATTTTCAAGAAACTTCACAGGAATGCTGATCTAGCTATCAGATACCTATCAGTAGAGCTTTAAGGTCATTGACCTTTTGTTTTTAGAATTTAATCTCGTTACCATGGTTACAGATTTTTTTTTTCTTATTTAGGTTACACTGGTTTATCATTTATGGTACCAGCTCATAGAATAATATTGTTTTAATCATACTGTATTATAGCAGGTGACCTAATGGGATTATGGTGAAAATTTCATGAAGATTCAATCAAAAATGGTGGAGTTATAACAAAATTTCTATGTGGGGTATAATCTCTTTATGTACTTTTATTTTGCAGCGAGCACTTGTGTAATAACAGCGATACACTGACTCCACAAATTTCAATTATTTCACTTCTGCATTTGATGGAAGCTTCCTTTTGGTCTTATTTTACAGGTATTGCATAGAGCTATTGTATGTATTGTTGTAAATGATATTGCTTAATTTTTTTTGGCTCTTCAGGTCTCACACCTCTATTATCTCCCTTGAAAGCTCACGGACCTAGAGACAAAAGGAAAACAGAAAATAATTCTAATTTTTTCTCCATTTTAGGCAATTTTTAATTTGACAAAGAGGTTTTTCTTTGCTTCAGCATGAATCTGCAGTGTAAAAGACTGATGATACAGAAAATCCCACGTTGATATGAAGTTGCATTCAAAATTCATAAGCATTTGACCGAAGCACCACAAAGTCAGCTAGATAGTGTATGAATTTGGTATTTTTCATAGAGGTTGCATAAATATGAGCGAGGAAAAAAACCAACCTGGCTAATGTTTGTATTTTTTTGTTTTATTTTACAGATCTTAGCAGTCCTGAAGATATTAAACCAACAACAAGGTCTGCTGGCACGTTTTGGAGGTCATGTGTTGGAAACAGCTATACAGTAACCCTATGGGAAATTAATTGTGGTGTGAGACCTGAACGTCGCAACGTTAGTTATTATTGTGTTCTGAGTTAGCAACGTTAGTTATTATTGTGTTCTTAATAGTTATTAATATTTAGCGATTATGAATATTCTTGCACTGAGAAATCCCGATCTTTCAAGCATGGAAATGTAATAAAAGTAAGTTATAAGACGTGTGCTACTGGAGCCATCATGTATATGTGCATACAGTAAGTAAGATGTCGTCTGATATACTCAGAATGCATTATACTGTTTGTTTGTTTGTTGGAATGGAGTTTTACCTCATTTTAGCACATGTTAGGCCATATACGACAGTCGATTTTGTAGAAGCAGACCATCCCATTTTTCCTGGGTTGAACCAGTACTGTATACCTCCCGCCATCCGTAAGAATCGACACTCTCACAGGGCCCATTATAACGATAGCAACAAATAAAAATGCATATACATGTACATTATCTATTTGGTATATGTCCATGGTGCATCTTCTGTTATAGGAACTACCATAATAATGAATGTTTTCATAGAGTTAAAACGTTGCTTTTAACAATCTTTCAGTAACATGTCTGCTTATAGCACTGAACTTAATGCTCAACTGGTGCCACCCTGATAATGGAATATCAATGCGTAGACACTTGACAGAAAAGTATCGTAGAAGTCGTCTGCTACAGGAACTAATAAAGCGCAGGCTAACACTATAGCGTTTGAAATGATAAGTATTGAAGAATTTTAAAGCAACAAAACTGACCACGACGTTTTATGAAACAGACATGCATACTGCGTGATCAATTAATTTTGTGTACTTTTGTGTCTACCTTTTTCCAGGTCATCCGGGCAACCCAGGGTACGGCTATCAGCAACCGTACGGGCAAGTCTACCCAACGCCATCCATGCCCCAAGGACAGTCTAATGTGACGGCACTTCCAATTTGAGATGAAGAACCAGTAGATTGGTAGGCTGGGGTCACAATAAACGATGGGAATAAATTCTAGATACGTCAAATTGGACTCAATGTGACCGTGGAGAGTGAATGCCACATTAGTTTGATTTTTCCTTTTACAATTTTGTTTACGTTATATCACTTCATACATTAACCCATATATGTGTTGATCTCTTCCAATATTTGTTAGATCTACTTTTTCCACGATATTGATTTATTCTTGATTTTGTTTACTAAGTTCCCCATTCAACGAAATCATGTGTCACTTCCTCTATTTGCCAAGTTAAGACATTTCCTCGATTTGTTACCGATTATTCTATGTGGTGCATTATTTTTTTATACGAGGTAGATATTTCATTATAACTATGCAGTAAATGTTTAATTATAAATGCGGCGCATAAGTCGTTATATTTGGTAGAAAAATATATGTATTCAGTAGATTAATCGTTATAACTGAATTATGAGCGAATTATATGCGATCCCGTTATCATTATATGTACTACATACATTGTAGTAGTTTAATATATGAGGTGCTTTGATATATGAGGTAATAAATACTGATAAAGGTGATCCTTTGAGAGCAACAAACACAATTAAGAGAATAAAGCAGCAGACTCGGTTTTATTGAGTCTGTTCATGAGATATAATGAAAGAAGCAACACTTCTCACGCCCCCAAGCACCGGCTTAAGCGGTATTCTACTTCAAAGCCACCTATATTGGGCTCGTTGGTCCCAAAGGACCAGTAAAAATAACACTGCTGATTCGTAGCACGGGGAGACTTTTTACAGCCGCCACACTGCACTAAACGAACGCTAGTGTGAATGTTAATAAATACTGATAAAGGTGATCCTTTGAGAGCAACAAACACAATTAAGAGAATAAAGCAGCAGACTCGGTTTTATTGAGTCTGTTCATGAGAAGCAATGAAAGAAGCAACACTTCTCATATATAATTATATGGCCAAATAAGCTATTTCTTACTGTGTAGGTAGAAAAAAATGCCATTTTTTAAAAAACAATTACAAATAAATGAGTAAGTAAGATTGAAATGAACATAATTTATTAAAAAGAGATTTTTTTTTTATATTAAATGTGTATATACTTAGAAACGAAATTGAATCAAAATGCCTTTCTTTTTTTAAAGAATGTGTATGTAAGTTGTGACTCATAAGCCAGATGGCGGGATGTTTAATTTCATTAAATTTACGTGTTATTATTCTATACCTAATTTATACATCCAATCGTAGACGCTCTTTCGAGTCATGTGACCGTACAATATATTTCCGTATCGGGACGCACGCGCGTACAAAATATCCCGTATTTTGTTCGTATTGTACGCTTCACAGGTTCCATGTTAAACCTATGATAAAGACCGAAACGCGTGAAAAGGTCCGAATAAAAATCAGAACCGACAGGCTTCTGTCATTACCTAACCATAAATTGTTGTCAAGTAATGAAAACCTATCTATTGCACATATTTTTATTTAATTTTCCTTTATAACAAAAAAAAAACACAAAAAACTAGCATAATATATCATTGTTTGAAACTGACCTTCGGTAGTATTTAATCACTGTTGACAACGGAGAAATGGGCATTCTTTCAAGCAAATAAAGCTTGAGAGTAAGCCATGTCGAACACAATATATAAAATACATAGACCTACATGCAATTGTGCTTTCGATGTTCATAGCGACTTGCTTGAAAGCATGAAACAAACGAAAGTTATATCCGAATTATAAATGATTGGTTAAAATAAAGGTATAGAATAAAAAGGTTACTTAACATGGTTCTGTACAATACGGGATATATTTGGACTCGTACACAGCTGGAAAAAATCATATTGGACTCGCCTAACGGCTCGTCCAATATGACTTTTCCAGCTGTGTACTCGTCCAAATATATCTCCGTATTGTACAGAACCATGTTAAATAACCTATAATTATTCATGTTAACAATATGTATACTTTTGTATGAAATAACATGTGTCCAAATAATACAGATTTACTACTACTATGTATGTATGTATGTATGTATGTACAGTGCTTCGGATGGTCTAATCTATGGTGACTATTTCAGTACATGTAAATGTGGTACATAGTTTACGATACCTGTGGATATCTTTTTTTCCGATGGTTTCAATTGCATTATAAGCTGTACGAATGTATGAATGAATGAATGGTGTTTTACGGCACGTCGACAGATAAATAGGTCATATTGTGCGCAAAAACTGAAGAAATATGAAGAAATGAAAGATTAATTAAAAATTAATGTAAATATATAATGATAAAACTATTATGCTGTACGAACGATTGTTTATCATCAGACTCACATTTAAAGAAATATTAACTGCTACCCAGGAAAAATTAGGGAATTCCAACCCAAGGTATTAATGTTTTATCGGCACCGAGGCTCTTGAACTTGCCTTCAACTATATTCAAGAATCTGATGCTGATCATTGTGTAATCTTCTCTGATTCACTTTCATCCCTTCAAGCCCTGAGTAATATGAAAATAGGAAACATGATAACCCAGTTCTGCTTCAACTTTTAGAAAATGTTTAATTGTTTTATAGTTGATAATGTTATTATTTTCTGTTGGCTTCCAAGCCATGTAGGAATGCGTGGCAATGATAGAGCTGATAGTACTGCTAAGGTATAGCATTAGGTTTACATATATCTAATGCCAAATTACCTTATACTGATTTTAAAAGTTGTAGTAACACATCTTGGCAAGCCGCTTGTCATTTGTCAACTAACAATAAACTCCATTCAATTAAACCTTACTCGGAGAATGGCGTTCTTCTAGTAGACCCATTCGTCCAGAAGAAGTTGTCCTAGCCCGGTGCAGGATAGGGCATACACGTTATACTCATTCATATTTATTACAAAGTGAGCAATTACCAGAATGTATACCCTGTTTTGCACCGTTAACGGTCAAACATATCTTGTTGGAATGTGTCGACTTTGTTCCTATGCGGCAAAGGTACTACACAGCTAATACTATGAAAGAGTTATTTGATACTGTAGATTTTAGTCTTGCTTTAGATTTCGTGAGAGAGATCAGACTTTTTAAGTCATTATAGTATATTCTTGTGTATATTTACTTGCTTACACACCCGTTGACGGGCACTTGTTGATTTACATACATACATAGTTTATATTACTGCCATATCATCCCTTATTTGTAAATAGGTTCATCTATTAATATTTACATTAATGTTTAATTACTACTTCATTTCTTCATCTTTCATCAGCGCGCAATATGACCTATTTATGTGTCGACGTGCAGCAAAACACCATTTACACATTTTCTTGCATATCAGAGACATGTTGTGAGTTGACGCCGCCAGCTACTAACGTTTTTGCATGTTTTCCTGCATACCGGATGTTGGCGCGCGTGAATTTTATCTCGACCCTAGGGTGAGATGGAAATATCTAGCACCTACAAAATTACGGATTTCCTTGTCCGGTATGCAAGAATATAAGAATCTTTCATGGCTATCCGGTGAAAATAGGGAATTCCAACCCGAGGTATAAGTGTTTTTATCGGAACCGAGGCTCTGCCGAGGTTCCGATTAAAACACTTATATCGAGGGTTGGAATTCCCTGTCTGAACCGAATACCCATGACAGATTCTTCTTCTTGCATATCAGAGACATGTTGTGCGTTGACGCCGCCAGCTACTAACGTTTTGCATGTTTTCCTGCATACCGGATGTTGGCGCGCGTGAATTTTATCTCGACCCTAGGGTGAGATGGAAATATCTAGCCCCGGTAAAATGACGGATATCCTTGTCCGGTATGCAAGAAAAGACTTTCCATCGCCCATGTAAATAGCCTTATCCGGTATGCAAGACATCCTGTATGTGTTGAAAACATACAATCAATGAACTGCATAATATAATAGGTAAACTCAAATTTGACAGTAACGGCGTTCCGTACTTACTTATCCCTCAACATATATTAGTTGTCACATGTAATACATTGAAATAGACACTCTCCGAACACTTCCTTATTGATAGCTATGTGTGTGCATATGCCAAATATTTATGTTAATGCAAGATGATAAGAAAGGAAAGTTATTTGTTTAGTGAAGGTGAACTTGTTTACTAAATAAAGCTTTCAAACTTGGCTCGAGCAATATCGCCGCGTGAAGACACCATTTTAATATATATAATTTTTTTCTGCGAAATAAACACACTAATAAATAGAAGTCTGATAAAATGCCTTTAGTTTTTTAAAAAAAACACAACCCATGTGTCATGATTTAGCTCTTGAATGCAGTACCCATTGAATGAGAGAAAATGTTACGAAATGCACACTCGTGAAAAATACAGAAAATATATTTCCAGCTGCTTACAGGTCTCATACATTAAGGCCAAATAAAGTAAATTATATGTGTGATTCCTATTACATGCTAACAAATATTAGGATAGATAGGTAAGGACAATATTTTGTTTCCTAACAATATATATAAATAAAGAAAAATTCACTAAATTCTTTTAAATCTAAATTAACTTAAATATATATGTATTGAAATCAGGTACAGAACATATAGTCAACATAATTTGATTTAGAACAACAAAAGTCTATATTTTGTTTTGTTTTGTTTTTTTGAGCAAAAAATGTTTAGGGTCGGCCCTTAAAATCGGAGTAATAGGCTAATGATCGTTATTATTGTTTTACTTTATACCTTTTTTCTAATTTATTTATACAAGGTTTAAAACATGTTTTAATTAAAGTTATTTAAGCATGATTTGTGTGTAACTTTGTACGTAATCGTTGTAATAACCCCTTTGACGAAAATATTATAGTTATAATAATAATAAATGCATAGTAAATAATAATAATAATAATAATAATAATAATAATATTACAGCAACTAACATTACAGCAATAATATCAAATATGTTGCTGCTGCCGCTGCTACTACTACTACTATTATTACTGC
The DNA here is from genome assembly GCA_037043455.1 of Cyrtodaria siliqua. Lineage (NCBI taxonomy): Eukaryota > Metazoa > Mollusca > Bivalvia > Adapedonta > Hiatellidae > Cyrtodaria > Cyrtodaria siliqua. Next base: position 77,364 of record JAWPHD010006186.1, on the reverse strand, counting down.
TACTGCTACATATATATGTATTTTGGGTGTTCTGGGCCACTAGGAGAATCACCCCAAATAATCTAAAACCACCACACAAAAATTTTCAGTTTACTGAAAATTAAGTCAATTAAACTGGTTATTTAGCATGTCCCAGGCGCTAAATAACCCAAGATTTTAAGATTGAATTGTGAAAATGTTTTAAATTTAGATGTTTAAATTTTATTGTAAAATAGAGGTTAAACATCAAAACTTATGTTAACAAACTTTTTTAAAATAGGGGTAGTGAAGATTGCAAGTTTAATTTTTTTTATAGTTATTAAAATTATAAAATGTTTCTTTAATACAAAACAAATTTGTCGATTTGTTATCAAAATTACATTCAATTAACAATTTTCTGACCTTGAATACAAAGGTGGTGGATCGTACTCATACACATTACTAAAACAATTTATTACACACTTTTTAGACTTTTTTGTAAGGTTGCCATTGCTTCCTTTCTTCCCTGCTCTACTAGTTCTTTTTTTTGAGCTTCACTTATTTTAGCCTTTTTTTGTTTAGTGTCTTCTTTTAAACTATAATATTTATCTAACTCATCCAAAATCAACTTGAACTCTTGATCAGATATTTGTGCATCATTTAACGCTTTTGATATTAACTGCTTTATGCTATTCAACTTAACCTCTGCCAAAGTTTTTATTTCATGATGTTTTTGAGCTTTTACATTAAGCTTGCGTCTGATAAAATTAACACAAACACCTGTAGCTCCACATATTATTGCTGCTATTTCCAAAGGTAACAAAACTGGAATAACAAATCCAATCCCAGCCATAATAACACCTGCTGATATCAAGGTAGTGTCAATTCCATCTGTAATATTAATACCACGTTTATATTTTTTATAAAGTGACTGACGTATATCTCGTTCTGTTATTAACTTTTTTTCAATTTCTGAAATCTTTTGTAATCTATAATTTTGTCCGTCTTCCACTGGCAAATCAGGATATAAACTTGGTGCTGTCGGTTGCTTCATTTTTTATTAATAAATAAAAAATTAAATTAATTCAATTAATAATGATGCCACCGTATTTACAGCGGTAGCGTTAGCAACCTTGCATACAAAGTAAACAAAAGAACCAGCAAAAAACTCTAAAGGTTTATCAAAGTTATCATGATTGCGTGGGATGATGTGAAGCGTTATGCCATAATTTGGTTGTTCAACACCATTGACAGAAACTATTACAGTTACGTCACCAACTAATCGTTCACTCGCCAAACCTATTCCCATAATACGCCCACGGCGTGTCGTTACATACCCCACATTTTTTTCTGCCCCGCCGTTACCAAATGAGAGTATTCTATTCAACACAAGTGGGCCCTTAGCCTCTGCAAATATTGTTATAATTCCATATTTAAGATTATCAACTCTATTTTTTAAATGATTAAACTGGTCAACAAAAGGCACAACTCGCCTATATAAATTTTGAACATCATTTATCAAAGCCTCTAAGTCTTCTGTTTTTTTAGGTCTTGTTGGTCCAAATATACTCATTGTTTTTTTTTATAAAAATATATTTTTTAAATAATTTCTAAAACACAACTCATAGGCATACCGTGATTATCTATTTTGTTGCCATACTCATCTCTAACTTCTATTTTCAATTCAGTAATTGCACCATTCATAAGACAGTGATATTCAGGATAAAAACTTGTATATACTATATCTCCAAACTGCTTATTTACTACAGGCACAACACCTATAATAGTGCTTGGTGCACCATTGAAATAATTACTACTTGTATTAACTTGTTTCAGATGAACATATAGCTGTTTGTAAGGAGCTAAATCCATTGGGTAATCTCCTATATTACTACTTGTCAACCATTTTCTGTCCTTGTATCCCAGCATTTTTGAAAGACCGCTTGACATTCGTGTTTCTATTGGCGGATGCGAATGTATAATTACGAAGCCAGCTTGGACAATATTGTCCAGAATAATCTTTTCATTTAGCAATTTAAACTGATGTGCCAACTCGTGAAAGTTATAAAGTCCACCTGGTAAATGTTCTATTTTAGCTGGGTTTCTTGTCTTTATGGTTTCATTAATAATATTATACCAACCGATAGTGTATGTAAAACTTTTTAATCCAACGCGCTTAGTTCCATCTCTATTATCGATATACTGTTGTAAATTAATAGAGTTGTCTATGTTTGAAATTGTATGAAACATTTTTTTTAATATATAAATATAAAAACACAAATAAAAATGATTTCTAAAGAATTCAAATATAACCCTGATGCTCAATATTTAAATACTTTTAGCAAGAAAGTGATAGATATAATAAATCAAAACATAGTTATAACATCAGACGGTAAAGGCTTTAAAGCATCATTCCCCAATGTCTTTGAAAAATACAAACTCCCGTACGTGAAATCAGATGCTATAGTCCAACGCTGGGGAACAGATTGGATGTTATTTTGGCAGAATCAGTTAAACTTTGCTATTTGGTGTGCGACAACTGGATGTGGTATTGATTTTAACAATCATCTAAAAGCTGATACTCTGGTTGGTTCGTTATTTCGATTTCATGTCTATTACCAAGTCAGAAGAATATTATTTGAAATGAGTGTAGCAATGCCACAAGACTCAAATTGGAATGCATTTAGTAACACATATCACCGAAACGCATACGAGAGAATATGCAAGGAGTTTAACGTTGATTTATATTCAGACTGGAGACAGAAACAAAGCTATAATAATGGTCTAGGAACAATTTATAATTACTGGACAAATATTGGTTATCATCCTTTGGTAAATACTGTATACGACAACAAAACGATGAGTTTTACAGTCTATGAGAGTGATAAAACATATCACATTGATTACATTGCACAAGGATCTGAGGCTGACAATAGCTGGTCTACTTTTATACTAGATGATTCATCTGGATTTACAAGAGCTGGAGTAGAAAGAATCAATGACAGCATAAGAACATACTGCTGGGCAATCCTTGGCTCACAATCACAAACAAGAACAGATATACTTGGAACTGGGACAGCATTTGATGCACAGAAACAATTTTTAGCAAATGTAGAGTACGCAATAAATAGCCCCATCGACTTGCCCAGTCAAATTTCAAGATATGAAAACACTCTAAAATATGCAAGAAGTAAAGTAAATTTTGTCTATGGAAGTGGATTGTATATGTCTCCGAGTGACATGGAATTAAGAATCGGAATAATACAAGACTACAATAATGAAATTGTAATAGCAACCGATGCACAAGCATTAGGATTGAATAATGATGTAAATGTAAAACCTGTGCCACCAAAAAATATTCAACCTTTTCAAGGCACCACGACAAAGAAATTTTTACCGGAACATTCTGACTTTGATAAATCAATACATAAAACTGTGGAACATAACCCATCAGAAATACAAAAAATAGCGATTGACCACGAAGATAACAAAACAACTATAATTGTTGGTACTATAGTAATAGGTCTTGCTGCATTACTTATTTACGAGATTTACTAAACCACTCTTTGGCTGCCACATACAACAACCCGGAAACAAACACAAGCAAAGCCCATAGATTGTTACCAAGCCAATTAATAACATTACCTGTTGCAGATAAAAGCCATGATACTATTGCACCAATAACTCCTGGAAGTGCTGCAGCAGCTTTACCAGCCAGGTTGGCAAGAAGTTTACCAAGATTAAATAGTTGTTTTTTTATCCAGTCTTTTACACTTGATGGACCAGGCTTTGGAGTTGGAACAGGTGCAGTCCCTAATCCTGTTGTAGGAATAATGGTATCAACTAATACCCCAATAATCACACCAAAGGCAGTCAAAATACTAACAATAGTAATACCTTGCTCCCTAAACAAGGTTTTGATCCTCTCACCCAATGTTGTGTCTTTTTTTAACACCTTATTTATAGTTTCTTTTATCCTGTTTATTTGACTGCGTAATGCTTCTTTGTTTTCACTCGCCGCTTCAAGTCGTGAACTTCTTTCATCTTCTAAGTTTTTTATTCTATCACGTATGCGCTCTTGTTGAAACTCATCCTCCTGCCCGGGGGTGCTAACTTGTTCTAATTTTTGTTTTTCTTTTGTTGTGTCTTTATCAAGCTCAGTGAGCTTTGAAAGATTATTAGTAAGTTCTCCACGGAAGCTTTGCAATCTCTTATCTAAACCTCGTATCTCTCGCAGTGTTAGACTTTCTGGTTGAACAGCAGTTTTAGGATGAGTTTCATCTATTGTATTACTCAAATCACTCTCAATTATATTTACAGCATCTACTGTATTTTGTACATCTTCAGTTGTTGAAAAAGTTTGCATTGGTATATTTTCTCCTTCTTTTGTGATGGTATCTCTTGTTTTCGCCAAGGATGCTAATTCTGCCATACCCTGAGCCTTTCTTTCACGTGGAACTAAATAATCATAAATGTTTAAATTATTTTTTACGAAGTCAATGCCATATTTTTTAACTAAAGTGTCCAGCTTATAAAACTTGATTGGTTCGTTTGGATTATTTCCCTTATAATAGGTAAGTGGAACATCATCCATCCCAACTGTATATAACATTGTTCTACCGATTTCGTCCTCAGCCACTCTAAAATCATTTTTATAATCAATTCCACTGATTTCAGCATTAACTTCAGTAAAAAATTGATCTACTAACCACTTTGTTTGTGTAAGCTGTTCTTCTGTTTTATCTTCCCCTTGAAGCTGATCAATATAGTTATTTTCATTTACAATTTGTCTCTGGAATTCTGGGTCAGGTTGTATAATTTCGTCTTCAAGTAATTTATCCAAGTCTTCTTCAGTCATATCTTCAATATCTGGATCGAACGCAGGATTTTCAAATCCTCCTTCATCCATTCTTTATTTTATTTAATTTTAAAAAATATATTTAAAAAATAAAACAAATGTCGGCTTACGGAAACAAACTTAACCCTCATAGAAAACTAAGAGAGCCTCATGGTGCCAAAGGCATCCGCAAAAGTATAGTAATAACTAATAATCCATCAACAATAGACCAAAACCAGCAACTGCTTGTAAGATTTCCCAATCTAAGTACTAATGATGTGATAGTTCCTCGTACTGCTCGTCTTGCCTTTGAAATAGAACTTAAAAGCAGAACAGACGCCAACGCTACTATATTTCAAAATCTGGGTAGAACAATTGTGAAAAAAATGACAATAAGAATAAGTGGCAATGAAGTCATGTCAATAGATGACAGTGATATATATCATTGTTATGTAGATTTATGGAAAAGCCCTACTGAACGACAAAACATAGCTTACCAAGGTATTGGTAAACCAAACATGCTAAAACATAGAGTTAGCGCGGGAGATGCTTCCTCAGACACCGGAGATGAAGCTATAGCAGCAGCTTATGGAAATAGATTTTGTATTCCACTGGACTTTGAAATGTTAGAAAGTCATATGCCATTTTATCAAGCGGGGCTTGGTGATAGGTTAGAATATGAATTAACGTTTAACGATTATAACAAAGTTATCAAAAGCACTGATGCTGATGCATCTTATGTAATAAAAAATATCTGCTTGGAATTTGATATGGTTAGTGATGTTGAATTAGCCAGACAAATAAGACAGCAAATCAATGGTAAGATGTCATTTATGTATGATCGTATTTTGCGACATAGAAAAATAATAGCAAACAAATCTGATACTCTTTGGAACATCAACATTAATACACCAGCACGGAGCATGAAAGGTATTTTAATGCTGTTTGAAGACCCAGAAAGAACAAGCGCAGAAACCTATTACAACCCAATGATTGAAAAGGTTGAAATGACAATAGAGGGATTACCAAATCAGTTGTATAATCAGGGCATGAAGGCATATCAACATTGGGATGAAATCAACAAATATTTTGCTTTAACATCAAAAAGAAACAAAGAGACAGAAATAGCAGCGAGGGACTTAAACTTTACCAGTGTTTCTCTTGAGACTTATTTGACAAAATCATATGCTTTGTGGCTTGACCTTAGAACATGTGAGGACAATTTATTACACGGCAGTGGAAGAAGAATAGAAAACGACAGTGAAGGTATAACGATACTAATAAATAAAAAAGCAGATGCAGATCAAACTTTAAATATTTATATATATATAATACAAGATGCGCAAATCAATTTCGAAGATGGAAGATTCAAAGAAGCACGATACTAAATATCCTAAATATTCACACAGTGCCATTATTTGTGGTCAGACAGGCTGTGGTAAAACAGAGTTTGTTCTTGACATACTTGAACAAGAGTATGTTGGAGTTTTTAAATATATAATTATATTGTGTCCAACCATAGAGTGGAACGAGGCTTATAAAAATAGATCCTGGATAGGTGATGTGAAAAACCCAAAAGATAAAAAAATAATAATTGTCAATCCCGTGAGCAATGGTAAAGAAATGTTACAAGAACTGTTGCGTTTCTTTTTCAAACAATATGCTGGCCAGCCCACATTATACATTATTGACGATTGCTCAGCCACAAAAGAATTAACAAAGAAAAAAGATATGTTATCAGAGTTGGCATTCTCTGGCCGCCATGCCAAACAATCAGTGTGGGTCATTTCACAGAGATATAATTCTGTATTGAAAGATTTGAGAGAGCAAGCAAAATGGTTGTGTATATTTTACACCAAGGACAGAGATAGTTATGAAAATTGTTTGAGAGAGAATGATGTTATTTCGACGTTGGAGGAGAGAACCAGAATAAGAAAAGCTTTAGCTAAGACTAAATATTCGAAGTTAATTTTGAGGACTGACCAACCAACTGGTTATTGGGTTGAATAATTTCTACCAGCAATTCTTTTTTTCTAACAGCATTGCTTTGTTGCTAATAGTAATACTAACAGCAAAGTAGCAATGTTAATAGCAATACTGACATGAAAATATAATGAAAATATCAGAAAATATAGTATTGCTAATAGCATTGCTCATAGCAAAGTAGCAATGTTAATAGCAATGCTTGCAGCAAATTAATAATGTTAATAGAAAAAATAGCAATATTAATAACAATGCTATTAACAATACTAACAATTACTAGTTGCATGAATATCGCAGCTAGTTGTTTTGTATTTTATATTTATTTCAAGATAAAAAATAAGATTAATAATATAAAAATGAATGCGGAAGAACTATTACAAAATATATCGGAACAGACGGAACCAGATGAATCAAAGCAACAAGAAACAAAAAAAGAAAGATTATCAGCCATAGTGGCTGGCGGTGGTAGTCGTCAATATTTGGGTAAAGACATACAACTCACAAACATAGATGGCATGCCACCAGATGAAATTAACAAACTTTACTGCAGATATGAAGCAAGGCTTGGGGCAAGTATGACCAAGACTTTAGGTAATTCTTTTATTAACTTGTATGTGATGGGAGTATCAAAATATTTTAATGTAACCAATCCACCAAAGCTGATAGAAGATTTGGAGGAAGACCCATTTATTAATCATGCTTTGACAAGCGCTTGTTGTGAGTTGTATTACAGGTATGGAATGTGCTTAGCACCATTTACAGCAATACTGACAACTGTTAGACATATTGATTTTAATAAAAATAAAATTATAGATAATATAAATGGAGAACCAAGAGAGTGAAGTTATACCTGTTGTTACACAACCTGTTGAACAACAAAAAGTAAAAAATCTAAAACGAGTAGAAGCTGGAAAAAAAGGAGCAGCGGCAAAAAAGGCAAAGCGTTTGCTTCAGGATGCAAATCAAGATGCTGCATAGCAAAATGCTGCAAATCAAATAACAAAAATAACAATAGGTGAAGAAGAACCAGAAAAAATCAAAATAAATGTATACAAAAATTATATTCCACCGTGTCTGGTTTTATTAGGCATTGCTGGGTTGGGTTTGTATATTTATAACAAGAAATCTGCTACGCAACCTGTAGCTGTGCAACCTGTTCATGTTGCACCAAAAGACCCGTTTGATTTTTAATAATTTATTTTAAAAAAATAATCATATAAAAAAAATGGCAGCAAGTATTGACGGAAAACAAATTGTAAATATGATGTATCATGCAGGAGTGGAAACACTTCTAACTGTTGGATATTCTGAAATTGGCAAAAAACTACTAAAAAGACCAGCACCTAAAGTGGATTTTAATATAGAAAATGTTGGGATGCTGTCTGTGGATATAATGTTAGCAATGGCTACAAAGGATATGCTGATTAAGCAAGGTATTATTCCTGCGGATATTATGAAATAATTTTAAAAAATATATATATAAAAAAATGGCAAGTGCAGTAGCAATGATGATAGGTGGCGCATTAACAAATGCATTGGCGTTTAGCGGTTCAAATTATTTCTTTTCGAAAATGGGAAGTCATTCAGATGAGGAAAGACAAAGACATGACAAAGCCGTAGAACAATTAAACGCAGCACAAGCAGAGTGGAATAAAAAAAGAACAGAGAGATTAGATTTTATTAACAAGCAACTGCAAAAAGAGCATCATGCAGAGCAGACTTTTGATGATGTGGACCAAGCTATGAAACAGTATTATTATACAACTGGCAAACATTTGCTTTTAGAACCGGAGCCCAAGTTAAGTGATTTTTATACACCATCTCCGGATCAACAGAATAGAGAAATTACGTTTATTGTGGTGGGCATGGCTGCAACTGGATTTGTGGCGTATAAATTGAGTTTATAAAAAAAAATAGTTTAAAACTATAATTACTTTAGACTTTTTTGGATTTGAAATGACTAAGTTTACTTTGAAAAAACTAAGTCATATGCGTGATATCTATTTTTGTTGTTGTTTTTACATGGTTTCAATCCAAGTGGTCGAATATAATATGGTGGTTTAGCACTCTTCTCTAATTTATTTTTGAGATGATCAGGCGCCCATACTTCACCATTGTCTAATAATGTCAATACCATGGATGGACCATATTCGGTATCTACTATTTTCGTATCTGTAATTTTGTATATTTTATCTATTTCCAAGTCTGTCCATTTCTTTGTGCTATTTTGATATTGCTCTTCGAGCAGTTCATCAAATTGTGCAGTTGTGATTTCCATTTTTTCTTTATAGTTATATAAAGTTTATTCTTTAGTAAAAAAAAAATTGGAAAAGATTTATTACAGCCCAAAAGGATTTTGGAGAGGTTACACAGCAGTTAAAAAATTAGCAAAAGAGGCTGGTGTCAGTAAAAAAAAGGCATTAGAATTTTAAAAAAAAACAAGCTGTATGGCAGATTTATTTACCTGCGCCAAAGAAAATAATTAGACCCAGGTTTGATGTTTCTACTAAGAATGGAGTGCATCAAGCTGATTTATTATTTTTACCGCATGATACTTTTGGGATTGGTCGTGGACGCAAGACATATAAATATGCGTTGACTGTGGTTGATATTGCGAGTAGATACAAAGAAGCAGAGCCACTGACTTCCAAGGATAGCAAAGAAGTTGCCAAAGCATTTGAAAATATATACAGTCGACATTTAAAATATCCAAAATTATTACAAGTGGATCCAGGCAGAGAATTTATGGGTGCAGTATCACAGTTGATGGCAAAACGCAAAGTAAATATTAGACGAGGCAGAACAGAAATACATAGAGACCAAGCTTTAGTGGAAAGATTTAACAGAACGTTAGCTGAAAGATTGTTTGGCTATCAGTATGCTAAGGAAATAGATTCGCAAAAACGTAATAGAGAATGGGTAAAGAGATTACCAGAAGTTGTTAAAGCCATAAATGCGGAGACAAAAAAGCCTCCTCCTGTTGAAACAAAAATATATTAAAAGATGATCCTATCTGTATGAATGCAAGTGTAAGATATTTATATCAACCCGGGGAACAAGAAGGTGGAAGACGCAGAGCAACTGATCCAATGTGGAGTGTAGATATTCACAAGATTAAAAGTTATATGGTGACGCAAGGTATAAGAGTTTATTATTTGAAAGCACCAGCGCCACAAAGAGGATTTGTCAAAGAAGAATTACTTATTGTTCCTGCTGATACCCAAATTCATAAGTTTTTATAGAAACCATGTGCATCAGTTGTAATACCATCTTCTCGGATGTATCTTTTTGAGTAAAATGGTGATAATGTAACTTTGTTTACTCTTATGCCGTATATTTGATGCTTTATTGATCGTATCATATTCATTTCATGGGTGTATTTTTTCTTGTTAAATAGTGCATCCTTGTAGTTTTTAAAATTTATTTGTTTTTTGACTACATAAGTTTTTACACCCTTTGCTTTTTTAATAAGTTGTTCATCCGCTCTCAAAATAGAATATAGCTTGGGTCTTAATCCAACATACTCAGCTATAGCAACACCAGCACATTCGTCTTTCATTTTACCCAATACTTTTTTGTTTGTATCATCATGCATTGGGTGATCTTGAGGATAATCACTCAAGTCATACTCATCTTTCATTTCAGCCATGTCTTTGTATGCATCATCTGTTCTGATGTCTACAAGCAAGCTGTCAGTATCTGTGTATAATAAAGTACAGTTATTTTTGTACCTTTTTTTCAAAGTATTATAATACCAATCATACATATGGTACTTTGATAAATCCAATACTGACATTCCAACATAAATTGGTTTGTTTAATGTTAATTTTGTTTTGTTCACATGCATTGCTGACAATTCATCTGAACATTTTATACGCCTGTTAAAGTTGGGTTTGGCTATTATTTTTCTTATTTTTACATTTTCAGAGCCGTCAGTTCTGACTAGTTTTATATCTGTCCGCTTGCGTAAATTTTCCATTGTCTTGCCAAACACAGAGTTGTTCATAAGTTTGTAAAAATCTTTTTCAAATTGTGATTTAGCTTTTTTTCTAAGTTCTGTATTTAGGTTTATGTATGATGCCATCCATGGTTTTTCATTAAATTCTAATACTCTGTGTATTTTCTTTAGTTTCATGCCTAAAGATAAATACAGTTCCAGGTTTTTGTAATGTATCACATATTTTTCTTTGTCCCTAAGATTGGGGACTAGTTGTTCTGTATTTATCATGCTATTATTTTCTAACAGATCTGTTTGGTATTTAGACAACCATTCTTTTTTCACTGCTAATCGTTCCGGTGCAAGTGGATATTCATTGTGAGCTTCATGAAGTTCTTTAGGATATTCCAAATCAACTTCTAGAAAATATCCTTTTTTCCTTCTTTTGACTCTGGCAAGGTTTCTGATTCCACCCACTTGAAGCCAGAATATGGAAGTGGTTGAATCATTGCCCAACCATAGAGGTTACAGGCATCATAATACATTAAAAATATGTTTTCCTTGTTAGGGTTATAATCAACTACATGTGGATTGTTTGCTTTGGCATATCGTTTTGATACCATACTAATTCCACCACGCATACCTTTTTCTATAAATAAGTGCATGTCAATGTCTGTCAAAAGTTCCAATTCTATTTTTGAATGTTTAAGTAAAGCATCCCAAGATAATCCAGGTGCTGTATAGTAATGTAAAGCATCAAGTTTATTTGCACTCATACATGTTTTTCTAAAAGTTTGAAACACATCTGCTAGCAAAGTTACATCAGTTTTTAGATATAAATCATGATAGTCTCCAAGAGTTTTACAGTTAAACTCTTTCCATATTTTTTGAGCATATTCGTAATCTTCGGGACTTATACTTTCATCTGAGAGACTACTGTAAAACTTTTCTATAGGTGGTAATTGCGTTTCCTTAAATCTTTCCATACTGTCCATATATTCGTATGGATAAACACCTTTTCGTAAAAGTAAATCTGTTTGTTCCCCAAACTGATTTTTGGTAATTTTGAAATCAGATTTGTCTGTTGCTTTAACCAATTTTTCCAAAGACGAAGCCATAAATTGAAAGCTATCCAAAAATCTAAGTTGTCCGGCACTAAATGAAATATACTTTTCAGCGTTGTTTGGAATGCATGTAATATTACCTGTCATTTTATGTATTTTTTGCATTATAAGATGACTATCATATCCTTTGAGGTTGTGAAATATAACAGGTATAGGTGTTTTGTTTGGTTTTATTTTCAGCTTTAGGTTGCAGTTTTTATGTGCTGCACCTCTATATTCACCTGTAAAATGACAGTGGTCTCTTACTTTACAGTTTTTACCACATTTTCTACCTGTTTCATCCTCGCATATCCAGCAGTGTGTTGTTTTTTCATAATCTTCCTCATTTTGCTGCGTCATGATTAATGGTTTTGGGTTAGCAAATATTTTATTAATGTTGCTCTTTTCACATTCTATACGATTTAAAATCTTTTCAACAGCATCTTCACCTCTGTAAATAACAGGTTCTTCAGCTTTGCCATCATATCTGACAACCTGGTATCCAAAACCACAAGCTTCGTGTACATTTGTAATTTCAGATTTCTTTCCAAAATTTAATTGATTCTGGTTTGACTATACTCTCAAAATCAGCATATATTGCATAAGGCACAGGCATCTGATTTTGATGATTTTTAAATTTTACAGTATTTTTACCTTCTTGCGGCATTTCTATTCTGCAAGAATTTTTGTTGATACCATCACAGTCTACTTTGTGTTTGGTAAGTAGTCCTTTCCCAAAAAAGCCGTGAAGGCAACGATCGCAGAAGTAAGTTTTACCATGATTTTGTTTTGATCGTAAAGTAATCTATTTAAATTTTTAATCCAGCAATAGTGATATTTTGTTGTTATTGTTTTTGGTTTGTTGGGATAATCATCAGGGTTATAGTTGTCATCTATAATTCCTTCTTCATTATTTGGATCGTCTTCGTTCTCTGATTCAACCTCAGTGTCTTCAGATATTAAGATCAAATTAATTCGTTCAATATCTTTTGGTTGTTCTGATATTTTATATGGAAAAACAGATACCTTTTTATTTTTTCCTGTTATGGTATATCCCGAAACATTAATAGCAAGATTATTTTGTTTTTCTACTTTGGTTATTTGAGAAATTGGAGTGGGAAAGTCAATGTTATCTTTCTTCAAAAACTCTATACTAGGATACTTTGATAATCTGTATGTATGATCTGTAGCTGGATTTAAAGCAGAATTTATTGCATGGAACAAACATTTATCATCATTGTTTTTCACATTTATAATTGCTTTCTTATCAGCTACTGCTTTAGGTAGAGGAATATATGAAGAACCTTTTAATGGTTCATACTTTGCAAAATTTAAGTAAAACGTAACACAGTGATCAATCTCCAATCCTGAACCTCCACTTATATGTTTTTCAAGGGTCTGTTGTATACAAGCAGATGCTTCATCATAAAACTCATTTATTTTTTCAGAGTTTAAGATTACCTTTTGATCACTACATAAAACGTCCGTTCGGAAGTATTTTTTGGTAGCACCATCATCTTTAAATAAATCTACAGTGAGACCTAATGAAAACTTTAATCCATTCATCTCTGTCAGTTCTTTGTTGATTTGTTTTGTGATAATGGATTTTTTATCACGAAATAGTTTTTGAGGGTCTTTGTATTTATTTACAGATATTTTGTATGCTCTCAAATATCCGCATTTTGGATTGTCAACCAGTTTTAATTCTTTAGATTTTCTATCATTAAGCTCTTTCAATTCATTTATAACATTGTCTCGTGATTTAGCATATTTCTGATTTTGCTCATCTTGTAATTTATCATATTTCTGCTTTTCTCGTTTACGTTGTTTCTTAACACGTCGTCTCTTGAGTAAATTTTCTAATGTTTGAGATTTAACCTCTTTTAAAGTTTCCTTTGGTTTTAATGCATTTATACCGTTAGATAGCGTTTGCTTATCTATTACACCTGTTTTAAACAGAAGTATTAATTCTTTTATAGTCTCCTCGTTTTCCATACTTCATTTGTTATATATTAAAAATATTTTTTCTTAAATATAAAATAATTATATGTAAAAAAGACAATGGAAAGTAATGTTTGTCAATTTCTTAAAATTGGATTACATAATCCATGTAAAAGCAAGCCAACAAAAGATTCCGATTATTGCAGTTTGCATAAATATAGATTAAAAACAAGTCATGTGTTACCGTGCCTAAAATGTAAAAAAGGCACTTCTGCAAGATATCAAGTATGTGTTGGTTGTGGTGCTCATTCAATTAGAATGAAACATGAATACTGGAAGTTAAAGACGTACAACGCTGAGTGTCTTCGATTTAGATGTATTGAGGTTTAAAACATATTTTGTTAATTTCTAATAACAAATTTGTTTTGTATTAAAGAAACATTTTATAATATTACAAAAAATTTAAACTTGTGCTCTTCACTACCCTTATTTTAAAAAAGTTTGTTAACATAAGTTTTGATGTTTAACCTCTATTTTACAATAAAATTTAAACATCTAAATTTAAAACATTTTCACAATTCAATCTTAAAATCTTGGGTTATTTAGCGCCTGGGACATGCTAAATAACCAGTTTAATTGACTTAATTTTCAGTAAACTGAAAATTTTTGTGTGGTGGTTTTAGATTATTTGGGGTGATTCTCCTAGTGGCCCAGAACACCCAAAATACATATATATGCTACAACTACTACTATTAATACTACTGCTACTACTGCTCCTACTGCTGCTGCTTCTGCTACTATTACTACTACTGTACTGCTACTACTGCTACTACTGCTGCTGTTTCTACTACTACTACTACTACTTCTACTACTACTACTGCTGCTGCTGCTGCTGCTGCTGCTGCGCTACTAATACTACTACTTCTACTACTACAGATACTGCTGCTGCTGATGTTGTTGCTGCTTCTGCTGCTGCTACTACTACTAATACTACTACTACTAACTACTACTACTGATACTACTGCTACTACTGCTACTACTGCTGCTGCTGCTACTGCTGTTGCTGCTACTACTACTATTATTATTACAACTACTGCTGCTGCTGCTGCTGCTGCAACTACTACTACTACTACTGCTGGTGCTGTAACTACTACTACTACTATTACTAATACTACTACTACTGCTACTACTGCCTCTGCTGCTACTGCTGCTGGTGCTATTACTACTATTATTATTGCAACTACTACTGCTGCTGCTGCTGCTGCTACTACTACTACTACTGCTGCTGCTACTACTACTACTACTGCTACTGCTGCTACTACTACTACTACTACTACTACTACTACTAACTACTACTGATACTACTGCTACTACTGCTACTACTGCTGCTGCTGCTACTGCTGCTGCTGCTATTACTAGTATTATTATTACAACTACTACTGCTTCTGCTACTACTACTACTACTACTACTACTACTACTGCTGCTGCTTCTACTACTATTACTACTGCTGCGGCTGCTGCGCTACTACTACTACTACTACTACTTCTAAAGCTACATATACTGCTGCTGCTGCTGTTGTTGCTGCTTCTGCTGCTGCTACTTCTACTAATACTACTACTACTAACTACTACTACTGATACTACTGATACTACTGCTGCTGCTGCTGCTGCTACTGCTGCTGCTGCTACTACTACTATTATTATAACAACTACTACTGATGCTGCTGTTGCTACTGCTACAACAACTACTACTACTGCTACTGCTGCTGCTGCTGCTGCTGCTGCACTACTACTAATACTGCTACTACTACTACTACTACTACTGCTGCTGCTGCTGCTGCTGCCACTGCTACTACTACTACTACTTCTACTACTGCTGCTGCTGCTGCTGCGCTACTGATACTACTACTTCTAATGCTACAGATACTGCTGCTGTTGATGTTGTTGCCGCTTCTGCTGCTGCTACTACTACTACTACTAACTACTACTACTACTGCTACTACTGCTACTACTACTACTACTACTGCTGCTGCTTCTACTGCTGCTGCTACTACTACTATTATTATTACAACTACTACAGCTGCTGCTGCTGCTGCTACTACTACTACTTCTACTACTACTAACTACTACTACCGCTACTACTGCTACTACTGCTACTACTGCTGCTGCTGCTACTGCTGCTGCTGCTACTACTACTATTATTATTACAACTGCTACTGCTGCTGCTGCTGCTACTACTACTACTTCTACTACTACTAACTACTACTACTGCTACTACTGCTACTACTGCTGCTGCTGCTACTGCTGCTGCTGCTGCTACTACTACTATTACTATTACAACTACTACTACTACTACTACTACTACTACTACTACTACTACTACTGCTACTACTGCTGCTGCTACTACTACTGCTGCTGCTACTACTACTACTACTACTACTGCTACTACTGCTACTACTACTACTACTACTACTACTGCTGCTGCTGCTACTGCTGCTGCTACTACTACTATTATTATTACAACTAATACTACTACTACTACTACTACTGCTACTACTGCTACTAATACTACTTCTACTACTACTAACTACTATTATTGTTACTACTGCTACTACTGCTGCTGCTGCTACTACTGCTGCTGCTGCTACTACTACTATTATTATTACAACTACTACTCCTACTACTACTACTACTGCTACTACTGCTACTACTACTTCTACTAACTACTACTACTGCTACTACTGCTACTACTGCTGCTGCTGCTACCACTACTATTATTATTACAACTACTACTACTACTACTACTACTGCTACTACTGCTACTACTGCTACTACTTCTACTGCTACTACTGCTGCTGCTGCTACTACTGCTGCTGCTGCTGCTGCTGCTACTACTACTATTATTATTACAACTACTACTACTACTACTACTCCTGCTACTACTGCTACTACTACTACTTCTACTACTACTAACTACTACTACTACTGCTACTACTACTACTCCTACTACTACTACTGCTACTACTGCTACTACTGCTACTACTACTACTGATACTACTGCTGCTACTGCTACTACTACTGCTGCTGCTGCTACTACTACTAGTATTATTACAACTAATACTACTACTACTACTACTACTGCTACTACTGCTACTACTACTACTTCTACTACTACTAACTACTACTACTGCTACTGCTGCTACTACTGCTGCTGCTGCTACTACTACTATTATTATTACAACTACTACTACTACTACTACTACTGCTACTACTGCTACTACTACTATTACTACTACAACTGCTACTACTGCTGCTGCTGCTGCTACTACTGCTACTACTAACTACTACTACTGCTACTACTTCTACTACTGCTGCTGCTACTACTGCTGCTGCTGCTGCTACTACTACTACTAACTACTACTACTGCTACTACTGCTACTACTACTTCTACTAACTACTACTACTGCTACTACTGCTACTACTGCTGCTGCTGCTACCACTACTATTATTATTACAACTACTACTACTACTACTACTACTGCTACTACTGCTACTACTGCTACTACTTCTACTGCTACTACTGCTGCTGCTGCTACTACTGCTGCTGCTGCTGCTGCTGCTACTACTACTATTATTATTACAACTACTACTACTACTACTACTCCTGCTACTACTGCTACTACTACTACTTCTACTACTACTAACTACTACTACTACTGCTACTACTACTACTCCTACTACTACTACTGCTACTACTGCTACTACTGCTACTACTACTACTGATACTACTGCTGCTACTGCTACTACTACTGCTGCTGCTGCTACTACTACTAGTATTATTACAACTAATAACTACTACTACTACTACTACTGCTACTACTGCTACTACTACTACTTCTACTACTACTAACTACTACTACTGCTACTGCTGCTACTACTGCTGCTGCTGCTACTACTTCTATTATTATTACAACTAATACTACTACTACTACTACTACTACTGCTACTACTGCTACTACTACTACTACTACTACAACTGCTACTACTGCTGCTGCTGCTGCTACTACTGCTACTACTAACTACTACTACTGCTACTACTTCTACTACTGCTGCTGCTACTACTGCTGCTGCTGCTGCTACTACTACTACTAACTACTACTACTGCTACTACTGCTACTACTGCTGCTGCTGCTACTGCTGCTGCTGCGCTACTAATACTAATACTTCTAATGCTACATATACTACTACTACTACTGCTACTACTGCTACTACTGCTACTACTACTACTACTGCTACTACTACTATTACTACTACTACTACTACTGCTACTACTGCTGCTGGTGCTATTACTACTATTATTATTGCAACTACTACTGCTGCTGCTGCTGCTGCTACTACTACTACTACTGCTGCTGCTACTACTACTACTACTGCTACTGCTGCTGCTACTACTACTACTACTACTACTACTACTACTAACTACTACTGATACTACTGCTACTACTGCTACTACTGCTGCTGCTGCTACTGCTGCTGCTGCTATTACTAGTATTATTATTACAACTACAACTGCTTCTGCTACTACTACTACTACTACTACTACTACTACTGCTGCTGCTTCTACTACTATTACTACTGCTGCGGCTGCTGCGCTACTACTACTACTACTACTACTTCTAAAGCTACATATACTGCTGCTGCTGCTGTTGTTGCTGCTTCTGCTGCTGCTACTTCTACTAATACTACTACTACTAACTACTACTACTGATACTACTGATACTACTGCTGCTGCTGCTGCTGCTGCTGCTGCTGCTGCTGCTACTACTACTATTATTATAACAACTACTACTGATGCTGCTGTTGCTACTGCTACAACAACTACTACTACTGCTACTGCTGCTGCTGCTGCTGCTGCTGCACTACTACTAATACTGCTACTACTACTACTACTACTACTGCTGCTGCTGCTGCTGCTGCCACTGCTACTACTACTACTACTTCTACTACTGCTGCTGCTGCTGCTGCGCTACTAATACTACTACTTCTAATGCTACAGATACTGCTGCTGTTGATGTTGTTGCTGCTTCTGCTGCTGCTACTACTACTGCTACTAACTACTACTACTACTGCTACTACTGCTACTACTACTACTACTACTGCTGCTGCTTCTACTGCTGCTGCTACTACTACTATTATTATTACAACTACTACTGCTGCTGCTGCTGCTGCTACTACTACTACTTCTAATACTACTAACTACTACTACCGCTACTACTGCTACTACTGCTACTACTGCTGCTGCTGCTACTGCTGCTGCTGCTACTACTACTATTATTATTACAACTGCTACTGCTGCTGCTGCTGCTACTACTACTACTTCTACTACTACTAACTACTACTACTGCTACTACTGCTACTACTGCTGCTGCTGCTACTGCTGCTGCTGCTGCTACTACTACTATTACTATTACAACTACTACTACTACTACTACTACTACTACTACTACTACTACTACTACTGCTACTACTGCTGCTGCTACTACTACTTCTGCTGCTACTACTACTACTACTACTACTGCTACTACTGCTACTACTACTACTACTACTACTACTGCTGCTGCTGCTACTGCTGCTGCTACTACTACTATTATTATTACAACTAATACTACTACTACTACTACTACTGCTACTACTGCTACTAATACTACTTCTACTACTACTAACTACTATTATTGTTACTACTGCTACTACTGCTGCTGCTGCTACTACTGCTGCTGCTGCTACTACTACTATTATTATTACAACTACTACTCCTACTACTACTACTACTGCTACTACTGCTACTACTACTTCTACTAACTACTACTACTGCTACTACTGCTACTACTGCTGCTGCTGCTACCACTACTATTATTATTACAACTACTACTACTACTACTACTACTGCTACTACTGCTACTACTGCTACTACTTCTACTGCTACTACTGCTGCTGCTGCTACTACTGCTGCTGCTGCTGCTGCTGCTACTACTACTATTATTATTACAACTACTACTACTACTACTACTCCTGCTACTACTGCTACTACTACTACTTCTACTACTACTAACTACTACTACTACTGCTACTACTACTACTCCTACTACTACTACTGCTACTACTGCTACTACTGCTACTACTACTACTGATACTACTGCTGCTACTGCTACTACTACTGCTGCTGCTGCTACTACTACTAGTATTATTACAACTAATACTACTACTACTACTACTACTGCTACTACTGCTACTACTACTACTTCTACTACTACTAACTACTACTACTGCTACTGCTGCTACTACTGCTGCTGCTGCTACTACTACTATTATTATTACAACTAATACTACTACTACTACTACTACTACTGCTACTACGGCTACTACTACTACTACTACTACAACTGCTACTACTGCTGCTGCTGCTGCTACTACTACTACTACTAACTACTACTACTGCTACTACTTCTACTACTGCTGCTGCTACTACTGCTGCTGCTGCTGCTACTACTACTACTAACTACTACTACTGCTACTACTGCTACTACTGCTGCTGCTGCTACTGCTGCTGCTGCGCTACTAATACTAATACTTCTAATGCTACATATACTACTACTACTACTGCTACTACTGCTACTACTGCTACTACTACTACTACTGCTACTACTACTATTACTACTACTACTACTACTGCTACTACTGCTGCTGTTGCTGCTGCTGCTGCTGCTGCTGCTGCTGCTGCTGCTGCTGCTGCGCTACTACTACTACTATTACTACTACTAATGCTACATATACTGCTGCTGCTGATGTTGTTGCAGCTTCTGCTGCTGCTACTACTACTACTACTACTACTACTACTAACTACTACTACTGCTACTACTGCTACTACTGCTGCTGCTGCTGCTGCTGCTACTACTACTATTATTATTATTACAACTGCTACTGCTGCTGCTGCTGCTACTGCTACAACTACTACTACTACTACTGCTGCTGCTGCGCTACTACTACTACTATTATTATTACAACTACTAACTACTACTGCTGCTGCTGCTGCTGCTGCTGCTGCTACTACTACTACTATTATTATTACAACTACTACTGATGCTGCTGCTGCTACTGATAATACTACTACTACTACTACTACTCCTGCTGCTGCTGCTGCTGCTGCTGTTGCTGTGCTACTACTACTACTATTAATAACAATAATAATAATAATAATGATAATAACAATAATAATATTATTAATATAGCATTAGTATATGGTTTCGTTTATAAGTTTAAATTTAATCTAAGATTATATAAAAACATAGTGTCAAGTAGCAGTATTGAACGCAGAAAGTTTGTTTATCAATCACAATTGATTTTTACCTATTACGTATGCGCATTTTACCTACCTTTGTATATTAACCCGGTTGTTTTTATCTCTACCTGCTTATAAATCACCCCGT
The DNA here is from genome assembly GCA_037043455.1 of Cyrtodaria siliqua. NCBI lineage: Eukaryota > Metazoa > Mollusca > Bivalvia > Adapedonta > Hiatellidae > Cyrtodaria > Cyrtodaria siliqua. Next base: position 56,121 of record JAWPHD010006186.1, on the reverse strand, counting down.
ATCAACACTATCCACAACAACCCGTGTAAACAAAGCTTTATTTAAAGATACCTTCCTTAATAAACGATAAAGTACGTTCGGTAAAGTTTAAACATTGTTGAATTTTTTATTGAACACATTCAAACAGATAACGAAAGCATTCTGAATATCAGACATTGTTTAAAAGAACAAACTCCAATGGAAAATTTTAAAGTTGGACGACATGCGGAAATGATCTTTGGACTTTTGTTTGCAGCAGGACTTGTAGGTAAAGTATAATTTGTTATACAGATTTCACCCCCATCAGTGTGGGAGGGGTGGGGGTGCGGGCGAGGGGAAGACACATTTCGAAAATAAAAAATGTATATACTAAGAATATATTTTTTTCCAAACTTCTATATCAGAAAATAGTTAGAAAATATCGTATACTTCAAGATAATGAAATAATAAAAATAAATGGAGCCAAAAACACACACATAGGCTTTGTATTTAATTGTTTATATCTAAATACTCAGTTTCTATTTAAATAGATTCTACATGTGTAAATATAGTACACAATCATCAAGTCAGTAATAGATTATGTTTAAGTGATTTATTCTTACGATGAAAAACAGGTAGTAAGTAATACTAAGTATGAGTAAGTAATACACTAAGTATGAGTAAGTAATAAACTAAGTATGAGTAAGTAATAAACTAAGTATGAGTAAGTAATACACAGTATGAGAAAGTTATACACTAAATATGAGTAAGTAATATACAGTATGAGTAAGTAATACACTAAGTATGAGTAAATAATACACTAAGTAGTAAGTAACACACTAAGTATGAGTAAGTAATAAACTAAGTATGAGTAAGTAATACACTAAGTATGAGTAAGTAATACACAGTATGAGAAAGTTATACACTAAGTATGAGTAAGTAATATACAGTATGAGTAAGTAATACACTAAGTATGAGTAAATAATACACTAAGTAGTAGGTAATACACTAATCAGTAACTAATACACTAAGTATGAGTAAGTATACACTAAGTATGAGTAAGTAATACACTAAGTATGAGTAAGTCATACACAGTATGAGTAAGTAATACACTATGTATGAGTAAATAATACACTAAGTAGTAAGTAATACACTATATAGTAACTAATACACTAAGTATGAGTAAGTATACACTAAGTATGAGTAAGTAATACACTAATTATTAGTAATTAATACACTAAGTAGTAAGTAATTCACTAAGTATGAGTAAGTAATACACTAAATATTAGTAAATAATACACTAAGTATGAGTAAGTAATACACAGTATGAGTAAGTAATACACTAAGTATGAGTAAATAATACACTAAGTAGTAAGTAATACACTAAGTAGTAACTAATACACTAAGTATGAGTAAGTATACACTAAGTATGAGTAAGTAATACACTAAGTATGAGTAATTAATACACTAAGTAGTTAGTAATTTACTAAGTATGAGTAAGTAATACACTAAATATTAGTAAGTAATACACTAAGTATGAGTAAGTAATACACTAAGTAGTAAATAATACACTAAGTATGAGTAAGTAATACACTAAGTATGAGTAAGTAATACACTAAGTATGAGAGCTATGACGGCTAAACATCATAATCTCTGAATAATAAACTAAACTCTTCAAAATAATTTAAGAACCACAAAATAGAACAGTTATAATTACTTGTAAGTCATCTTTAATATTATGGATGTCATATTCATATGAAAAGTTAATACAACAGTTGTAAACGAATACAGCTAAAGTTTAAAATTGAAAAAAGACAGACTTCAATGTTGAATTACAGCAATTTAAAAAAATGACCCAAATCTAAGGGTCCTTAAATTATTTTGGGGAGTATATATTTGACTTCATTGTATCACCACGTTTCTCCGCTATATATTTTGTATAAACAGTTGAGTAAATTGATTTCATGTATATCTTTGATTCAGCAAAATTCCAAAAGGTCATATGACCCATGAGGATACAAAACATATATACAAGGTTGACAGCAGGTACATGCAATAGTTATGTGTACTTATGCAAAAGTACTAGTGTTTCAACCTCAACACGATATATAATTATAAAGCTTTTGAAAATAACAATTCAACAAATATTTTCAATCGTGTATGCTATTGTTATTATTAATACATTTAAAAACAGTTTTTTTAATCGCATAATATATGCGGAGAAGATGACAGTCATTTAAATCCTAAATAACCTTATTTCACCTTTTATAGAAAACATCAAATACACTTTAATAACATTTGAAATCTTTGGTAAAAAACAGAACAAAACAAAAACAACTTTAAGTTAACTGGTCTTAATATTAAAGAGTAAGTTTCATATTTTTAATAATAAAATGTGTTTTGTACACTAATTATTATTAGCTTACACATTTAGTCCTCTTATCGCAAAGGCTTTAAAAACAAAGACACTCAGATACTTTATTATGTTCACGTTTTATAAAAAAAAAATCCAATAATATTTCCTTATATATTTTTCTCTTAATTCGTTAGAATATTCAATAACAAAGTGATACTCATCTTCTAGTTTTGCACATATGATATATTTACGTTCATTTATTGGTATGCTATTCGGCTTATGCCATCTCCCAGCTTCTATTTGTAAGTTATGAGATTATAGTCTTAGTCTTGATAATGCATTTCTATACTTTGCTATTTTTATAATATATAAGTAAGGTTTCATTACATAGTTATCTACAATCAATGTGTAAAACTTAGCTTTGCTTGAATTTTCCAAACGGGAGTGCATATCTTGAATAAAGTTATCGTGTAATCGTTGTTTAACATTGTAAAGAAATAAATCATTGTTCCCTACACCTTGGAAAAGCCAAGCATCGTAAAAAACAAGTGAGGCTAATAAATGTTTTAATAAAGTGACCCAGTTCTTCTTATTTGGATGTAACTCAGCACCACGTCTCATCATATTATAAACATGTTTTACAAATTTATTTTCATGACATCCAATAATTGTTAACCAATATTTCAAAACATTTAAATACCTTTGATTAATTAGATTAGTCCTTCTTAGGTCTTCATATACAACATTATTTTGTGTAAATATTTTAACATGTAATACGTTCTTACAAAAAGGAGTATGCACTCTTTCAATATTCAATGCCGTAGATAATCCCCATACTTCAGATCCGTAGTTCAATACCGGAAGTACAAGTTTATCAAATAAATCCAATTTGTGTTTAATAGAGATATTTGTAAACATATACAGATCTTTGTTCAGTTTAAAAATAGTCTTCTGTGCTTGGCCTGCTAAAGTGATCTGTGTTTCATTAAAAGACCCACCTTGGTTAAAGACAACAGTAAGGTAGCAAAATAACTTAACAATTTCAATTTCATTTCCATCATACAAAAATCGCAGGTTCCTGGGCAATACACCAGCTTTACGAAAAATCATGACCTTAGTTTTTGCTGTATTTACTTTTAATTTCCAACGTATGCAGTAATCGCTTAAAATATCAATAAATACTGATAAAGGTGATCCTTTGGGAGCAACAAAAAACACAATTAAGAGAATGAAGCAGCAGACAAAACCTTCCTGCAATAAATTTGCAGTTTCAGAAAAAAACAACTATATCATCATCGTAAAGTATTCTAAAAAGCTTCATTGTATTTATGTCGACTCCTTCAACACCATGTAATAGAAAATCTTCTTCCAGGTAGTTTAAAAACATGGAGAATAAAAATGGAGACAAACATTCCCCTTGGCGCACACCAAGTGTACAAGTAAACTCATCACTTACACAATTATTATGTTTTACCCTTGATTTGATTCAGTTGTACCCTGATTTTAAAGTATCAAATAGGTTACCTCTTATCCCTGGTTTTATTGATTTGAACCATAGATTTCTCTCACAATGTAGTGAAATCAATAAACCAACAATAAAGTTGTTTTCCTTTGTTCATCATATGAGTTATAAGTCCATGTAGTACAAACATATTATCAACCGTACTCATGTGCTTACAGAAACCTGCCTGCGCCTCAATATATACATTGTAATTTTCAGCCCAATGATTTAACCTATCGTGAGAACACGAGTGAAGAGTTTATCCAGGGAACTAAGTAACGTAATAACACGATAACATTCAGGGTTATTAAGACTGCCCTTTTTATGCAAAGGAATGATATAACCATCGGACCACATATCCGGGAAATATCCCGAATTAAATATTTTATTAAATAATGTTTGTATGATTGGAATCAGAGTACCCTTACCATGTATGAAAAATTCATTTAATAGTTTATCAGCTCCACCACTTCGTCCGTTTTTTAATTGACCAATTGCATATAAAATGTTTTGTTCACTTAACTCAATATTCAGCTTATCAAACATTATTTGAAATTCATTTCTCATATGTCTTTCTTTAAAACGAATCACATCTTCATCAGGCGTAAACTAGGGATCATCTGGGTTGTTTACACTTTTAAAATATGTTTCAAACATTGATACATTTACATTAGATGTTTTTATACCTGCAAGGCCTTTAAGCATATTTCAGTAAACTTTAGCGTTTTTATACCGATTTTGTTCTAATTTGCGTGTTTGAACACTATCGAACTGATATTTTAGTTTTCTTGTTGTACTTTTATAGCTTGATCAGGAATTCACTAATGCAACCCTATTTATTTCAGTTTACATTCTCTATATTTATTCAGATTAAATTCGAAACATCTTCTCTTTTCTCCACAATCATCATTAAACCATGCTTTATCTTTATTATTCGCATATTCATATTCATTTTGGTTATGCGATATATTCTTTCTAAACAGAGGATCTGCAATATTACCAAGAATTTGGCAAAAATTCTCGACCTTATTATCTACATCTGTATTGCATTCTACATCCTCAATGCCATGTTTTAAAATATTTAATTGTATTTGTATATCTTCAGAGTTTAATGATAAGAAAACTAGTGAACAAACACATTATAACATTTTGAAAGAGTGTGATTTGTGTACATAGTCCCTCTTTGACATGCGCAAAAACAACTGAAGGGAATTTTGAAAACAAAAACATCTACTTCTTTGTTTTTTCTTCGAACATTTAGGTGTTGCTGAAGCCGGCAACAGCTGTTACGATTACTACAATTCCTACCAATACTGCGAACACGGTTGTTATGGATCTTCATACAACAAATACTGCTGTGCAGTGTAAGTAATGCTGGGTAGGTGTGTGTGTGTGTGTGTTGTGTGTGTGTGTGTATGGGTGGGTGGGGTGGGTGGGTAGGGATGGGCGACCTAATGTTGGGTGGTGAAAGTCATGTTGGGCGATGTTAGCATGGTAAGTAAATGTTCTACTGTGTAAGTAATGTTGGGCAGTGTAAGTGAATGTTCTACTGTGTAAGTATAATGTTGGGCGGTGTAAGCGAATATTCTACTGTGTAAGTAATGTTGGGCGGTGTAAGTAAATGTTCTACTGTATAAGTTATGTTGTGCGGTGTAAGCGAATATTCCACTGTGTAAGTAACGTTGGGAGATGTAAGTATATGTTCTACTGTGTAAATAGTGTCGAGCGGTGTAAGTGAATGTTTTATTGTGTAAGTAGTGTGGGGCGGTGTAAGCGAATGTTCTACTCTGTAAGTATTTGCTAATGTTGGGTGGTGAAAGTCATGTTGGGCGATGTTAGCATGGTAAGTAATGTTCTACTGTGTAAGTAATGTTGTGCGGTGTAAGCGAATGTTCTACTGCGTAAGTAATTTTGGGCGCTGTAAGCAAATGTTCTACTGTGTAAGTAATGTTGTGCGGTGTAAGCAAATATTCTACTGTGTAAGTAATGTTGTGCGGTGTAAACGAATGTTTTACTGTGTAAGTAGTGTTGGGCGGTGTAAGCGAATGCTATACTGAGTTAGTAATGTTGTGCGGTGTAAGCGAATGTTCTACTGTGTAAGTAATGTTGTGTGGTGTAAGTGAATGTTCTACTGTGTAAGTAATGTTGTGTGGTGTAAGTAGATGCCATACTGTGTAATGTTGAGCGTTGTAAGTAAATGCTATACTGTGTAATGTTGGGCAGTGTAAGTAAATGTTCTACTGTGTAAATAATGTTGGGCGGTGTAAGTGAGTGTTCTGCTGTATAAGTAATGTATAAGTAATGTTGGGCGGTGTAAGTGAATGTTCTACTATGTATGTAATGTTGTGCAGTGTAAGCGAATGTGCTACTGTGTAAGGAATGTTGGATGGTGTAAGCGAATGTTCAACTGTGTAAGTAATGTTGTGCGGTGTAAGTTAGTGTTCTTCTGTGTAAGAGATTTTGTGTGGTGTAATGAATGTTCTACTGTATAATTAACGTTGGGCGGTGTAAGTTAATATGTTCTACTGTGTAATGTTCGACATTGTTAGTGAATGTCCTACTGTGTAAGGAATGTTGGGCGGTGTAAGCGCATGGATAAGTTGTATTAAGCGGTGTAAACGAATGTTCTACTATGTAAGGAATGTTGGGAGTTCTAAGCAAATGTTCTACTGTGTAAGTAATGTTGGGCGGTGTATGCTAATGGTCTACTGTTTAAGTAATGGTGGGCGGTATAAACGAATATTCTACTGTGTAAGCAATGTTGTCCGGTGTAAGCGAATGTTCTACAATGTCAGTAATGCTGGGCGGTGTAAGTAAATATTCTACAATGTAAGTAATGTTGGGCGGTGTAAGAAAATGTTCTACTATGTAAGTAATATTGGTAGGTGTAAGTATACATTCTAGTGGGAAGTGATGTTGGTCGGTGTAAAGAAATGTCTTACTGTATAAGTTATGTTGGGCGATGTAAGTAAATGTTCTACAGTGTAGTTAATGATGGACACTGTAAGGGCATGTTCTACTGTGTAAGTATTACTGGACGGCGTAAGCGTATGTTCTACTGTGTAAGTCATTTTGGCGGTGTGAGTAAATGTTCTACAATGTAAGTAATGTTGTGCGGTGTAAGTAAATGCTGTACTGTGTAATGTTGGGCGGTGTATGTAAAAGTTCTACTGTGTAAGTAATGTTGGGCGGTGTAAGCGAATGTTCTAATGTGTAAGTAATGTTTTGCGGCGTAAGTGAATATTCTACTGTGCAAGTAATGTTGGGCGGTGTAAGTGAATGTTCTTTTGTGTAAGTAATGTTGGGCGGTGTAAGTGAATGTTCTACTGTGTAAGTAATGTTGTCCGGTGTAAGCGAATGTTCTACTGTGTAAGTAATGTTGTGCGGTGTCAGCGAAAGTTCTACTGTGTAAGTAATGTAGGGCGGTGTAAGTGAATGTTCTACGGTGTAAGTAATTTTGTGCGGTGTAAGCTAATGTTCTAATGCGTAAGTAATGTTGTGTGGTGTAAGTATATGTTCTACTGTGTAAGTAATGTTGGGCGGTGTAAGCGAATGTTCTAGTGTGTAAGTAATGTTGTGTGGTGTCAGCGAACGTTCTACTGTGTAAGTAATGTTGGACGGTGTAAGTGAATGTTCTACGGTGTAAGTAATGTTGTGCGGTGTAAGCGAATGTTCTAATGTGTAAGTAATGTTGTGCGGTGTACGTATATGTTCTACTGTGTAATTAATGTTGGGTGGTGTAAGCGAATATTCTACAATGTAAGTAATGTTGTGCGGTGTAAGTGAATGTTCTACTGTGTAATTAATGTTGTGCGGTGTACGCGAATGTTCTTCTGTGTCAGTAATGTTTGGCGGTGTAAGCGACTGTTCTACTGTGTAAGTAATGTTGGGCGGTGTAAGCGAATATTCTACAATGTAAGTAATGTTGAGCAATGTAAGTGAATGTTCTACTGTGTAAGTAATGTTGGGCGGTGTAAGCGAATGTTCTACTGTGTAAGTAATGTTGGGCAGTGTAAGCGAATATTCTACTTTGTAAGTAATGTTGGGCGGTGTAAGCGAATATTATAAAATGTAAGTAATGTTGGGTGGTGTAAGTGAATGTTCTACTGTGTAAGTAATGTTGTGCTGTGTAAACGAAAGTTCTACTGTGTAAGTAACGTTGGGCGGTGTAAGTGAATGTTCTACTGTGTAAGTAATGTTGGTCGTTGTAAGTGAATGTTCTACTGAGTAAGTATTATTGGACGGTGTAAGCGAATGTTCTACAGTATAAGTAATGTTGGGCCATGTAAGTGGATGTTCTACTGTGTAAGTAATGTTGGGCGGTGTATGTGAATATTCTACTGTGTAAGTAATGTTAGGCGGTGTAAGTATATGTTCTACTGTGTAAGTAATGTTGTGCGGTGTGAGTAAATGTTCTACAGTGTAAATAATGTTGGGCGATGTTAGTGAACGTTCTACTGTATCGGTAATATTGAGCGGTTTAAGTAAATGTTCTAATGTGTAAGTAATGTTGGGCGGTGTAAGTGAATGTTCTACTGAGTAAGTATTATTGGACGGTGTAAGCGAATGTTCTACAGTATAAGTAATGTTGGGCGGTGTAAGTGAATGTACTACAATGTAAATAATGTTGGGCGATATTAGTGAACGTTCTACTGTATAGGTAATATTGGGCGGTTTAAGTAAATGTTCTACTGTGTAAGTAATGTTTTGCGGTGGAAGCGAAAGTTCTACTGTATAGTTAATATTGGGCGGTGTAAGTGAATGTTCTACTGTGTAATTAATGTTGGGCGTCGTAAGCGAATATTCTACTGTGTAAGTAATGTTGGGCTGTATAAGCGAATGTTCTACTGTGTAAGTAATGTTGGGCGGTGTTAGTGAACGTGCTACACGGTAAGTGGACTTCTTGAGTGTAAACTGGTTGATAGAGACTATCCCATATAATGTTACTGATCAAACTGAGGCTGAATACATATTTTGTACCATTCGCAACATCTTGTACACTTATGCTGCGGGATTCCGAAGAATGACGGGATTGGCTGAGTTTTCACGATTGGTTTTGTACAATAAAAATAGTTCATGGTGTATAACTGCAAATTGTCAACCTATATAACATATGCGGTTTCAAGATTACGTAACGTATATCCACAAGTGAGGAAATCGCTGTTGTGTACTCTTTTATTCTGACTACTTATTAATATGGAGAAGCTAAGTTTAATCAATATTTAACATCTCTAATATTGGCTTTTATTTTAGAAATTTCAATGTCGGACTTGTTACCGGCTGTGTGGTTGGCGGGATCGCACTGATGATAGGCATCGTGGTGTGTATTTGTATATATAAACAGAAGCATGCTACGGCTGGACGAGTAATATACCCCGCAAACACTCAGGGAACCACGATATTCAGTAAGTCTATCGCACTGAAATGGTATTTAAAATAATTGTTTAGTTTATTTTTCAGAGATGGAGAGCGGTTACAGAGGATTTTGAAATCTCATTATAACCCTAACCTGCCAAATAACAGCAAAATTAAACAACAAAACCGTTCATCAAAATTCTGTCAAGGTGTTCAGGTCATATAATAATGTATATGTGCTGATTGAAATTATAGGTTTCTTTACGGGTTCTTGAAAAACCCGAGACTGAAGAGTTGGTAACTCTTAATTCGACGCTCCATTTTTGAAGTTTTGTCTGACTGGTTAAAGCCGTTTATATTGTGTCTATAGACTTTGGATTCTCAAAATGTGTACGTTTGTATGGCGTTTTACGTTATTTTCAACACATGTAAGGTTATATATGACGGTCGACTTTTTTGTGGTGGAGGCAGATCACCCACTTTTTCTGGGTAGAACCAGTAAAGTACACCTCCGGCTATCCGTAAGAATCGACACTTCCTCACGTACTAGTCGAGCTCCCAGTGGGATTCGAACCCGCAGCGTCGAAATAGTATTTCAGTGTATAGTTATCCATAGCAATGCAACAAACTAAAATGTATTTCTATACACTCAACATTATTTCAAGTTATTAATGCCAACTGGGGATTCCCCCACATTCTGAATGAGAAACATTTTTCGTAGGATAGTGAAATGCAATCAGAAAACGCTAGTGGCTCTGCATTGTCAGAAAATGAAGGTACTAGGTATATATTATTGATAGGTATATAATAAATGTAAAAAATTCAGAACTTTATTCAATTGCAATTAGTTTGAGGTTAACTGGTAAAACTTCACAGGGTACCTCGACTGGAGGTAGAATTACAGTTTATTAAAACATATACTTATACTCGAACTGTATGAGTTATTCACAATGGTGTAGTCGATTAGCTTACTGCGTGGAAGTACTTGTAGTCAGTTATCATTAATTAACAAAATATTATAGTCATCATGAAAAAACGTTCTGATTTTAGTGTCCGGTCAGCAGGGTCAGCAACAAGGTCAAAACATGGCAGGCGGTCAATATCCGGGGATGTCGCAATACCCTTATGGCCAGCCGACGACCAGTTTCCATAACACCGCCATGGTTTATCCTCCGCCATATCCTGGCACCACGGACACCAAGGGAGGTTATAACGACCAACAGCCAATACCACCACCTGCATACTGAACTGATGTGCAGTGTTTTGGAACATATTATATAATATGTAGTCAAAATGCGTTTACTAATTTTCTCATTTTAAATTATATCAACTAAATATCAACTGATAATATTTGTTAAGTCTCTAAGTATGAATGGTGATCAATGCAAGTATTGGAAATTTAGAAATAACAAGAAGAGTAACTCTGAGATGAATAATGACCAATTCGATCAAATTGCTTATCTTTTCCTTACTTTCTCTCCATTTATTATAATTGACTGTCATCATTTAAATGGCACAGAGCCAACCACAAGACAAACTGTTTATAATAGCGACAGAAGCTTTATTGTTGAACATTGAACTAGTTTACCTGTATTGTTTAACTTCCAGTTAGTACATGATCAGTGAAGACAGGATACACAAAGCTAGGGTTGCTAATGACATTGTTATATTCAATAGGATGTGTTGTTTTTTCTCCTTTCAATGCGTTTGATAAACATTACGTGATCTCGCAATAATTCCATTAAGCAATTTGAAAGCTTACATTAGCAGGTTTAATTAACGGATATTTAGACAATAAAATACGTTCAAAAACACTTTTTACTGAAAAAAATGCGAAAACCTGCTTAAAATTACCTATTGAATGTTTTAATTTTAAAATATGAAAACTGTTTAAGCCGAAGTAAAGGTTTTATTTCATACCCCAGCCAGCCCCGTTTTCGCTTCTTGGAGACGAGGTTGGATGGGATATGAAAGTTAATACTCGGACCACGTAATTATTGCATGTCATAATAGTGTCCCTTAATGAGCTTTGACAATTCTGAAAAGATATTTCATGGCGGGCATCTTTGTTATACCGGTACCAACATATATAGTAAGTATACAATTCGGCTCAGCCTTTAACCACCCAATGTCAGACGTTGAACTCTTTATACCGTACATGTCAAACCCTCTCCACTGCTTTAGTGATCATTGGCGCCTACTCTAGTGACCACTGCTTTAGTGATCATTGGCGCCTACTCTAGTGACCACTGCTTTAGTGATCATTGGCGCCTACTCTAGTGACCACTGCTTTAGTGATCATTGACGCCTACTCTAGTGACCACTGCTTTAGTGCTCATTGACGCCTACTCTAGTGACACTATCTGTGATAGTTTTTGGTTAATTCGTGCAATTCAATCAGAGACAATCTTAAAGGGACTTACGGCAACCTTAAGCTTAGTTATTGTATACAACTTCCATGTACAATCATTATTAATAGAGTATATATGAGAAGTTCAGAGCAAACTGTGTTTGCATATTACTAATTCTGATAATATTGCACCAACAAAATATTTAGAGCTAAGATATAACAAGGAAGTTAAATGAATTTAAACTTTATATGTGAGCAGATTTAAAGTCAAAATGATACTGTATTAATACTTTTAGGTGCAATTTTTAAACTAACCGTGTGTCTCTTTAACCAATATCCTTATTTCTCCTAACAATTATATTCATTAAAAATATTTCATGGAAATGTCTCCGTTGTTTGTGTTTATAAAATACTATATGTTTATAACGTGCAGATTCCAACAGGTTCGTAAATACAATAGTGTTCATAATAAATTATTTGTTCATATTTAAGCACGATCAAAAACAAATCTAATTTTCACCCTATATCAATATTAGCTTGACTGAATTATAAACATTATTCATAAGGTGGTGTTCGTAATAAATACCAACATGGAAACAACTTCTCCATAGACATCATGGTATCGATGTCTATGACTTGTCTGATAACTCAATTCCAGCTAAAATAAATGTTTAATATCGGCTACGAAAATATTTGCAATAACATAAACAATTAAAATGGTTTATTCTCGTTGACAAAAGAACATGTAGTGACGCGGCTATTTGTTCATGAATACAAACTAAAACATGTTAGTTTTCATAAAATTATGTTGAAGCATCCGTCGATACCAACCACAGACATATTAATAAATTGTTATTAGGTCTGTGTACCAACGTATGGGTACGCATGTACTTTATAAGAGATATGCAAAGTCTTTAAATCATTTGTTTTGTTTTAAAACAAATTATTAATTTGGAATTTAAAAATAAAAACATTTTCTGTTATTAGAATTTGACACGTACATCTTAGTCTAATTTTTAGTGAGTGCTCCTTAAATTTGAATGGAACAAAAACCTTATAGCTATACAATTTGCGAGAAGAACATTTGAATTTTATATTAAAACTAAAGGATGGGGGAATTAAACGAGAGATTCCATATTTAGATAGTTTGTTAAAGCTTTACTTTTGAGTGTTTGAAACGTTTTACCCCAAATTATGTGGAAAAACAGTGTAGCAGAAATCATCAAGAAACACTTGCAGGCACTAGGTTCCGCGATCATACAAAGTTGTTCCGAGATGAAATGGACGTAACATGCTGAAGAAGAGTCCGAAATCGTTTTATAAATACTTTTATCACATAACATGTGGGAGTGGAATAACACCATTCAATATTTTCGTTATTCCACCAGTGGTATAACATAACGTTAATGACGTCATGGACGTCACGTTACGGTTACAGAAAACTAAATACTTTCCCATAGACCTCCTGTGGCACCTGTCAGCTAATATCTGAAATTTCTTTAAATTACCTTATTTCATAGATATTTCCATCACAAAGCCTTTGAAAGTGTGAAAAAGACAACTTTTTCAGCCTAACCTCTCTGCACATGTCTGTGTTTACAAACACTATTGAATCCGCACTGAATATTGACATGCAATTTCAATGGATGTTAAACTTTTTTTATTTTTATTTAATTTAATGATCCTAGCTGATGGGGATTATTTTACCTATATTTTATACTTCCTGAAAATGCATATTGAATATTTCAAAGTTATATCTGCTGACCTCTGTGAACTTTCACTTCTGTACTGAATCGTACACAATAAAAGGCGGGGCTTAATCCAGGCTATATTTAGCTGTACGCAGCCTTAATGTACGTTTTCTGACGTAATGTGACGTTATAAGTTATGTAATTTATAGAATGAATGAATGAATAGTGTTTTACGGCACGTCGATGCCATAAAACACCATTCATTCTATGTATTACATAACTTATAACGTCACATTACGTCATTACGTCAGAAAACGTACATTAACGTGACGTCCATGACGTAGAATCTAACATTTGTTCTCATTCATTATTGAATTTATTAAACTCGTTAGCAAAAATGATATAATGCTCGGCAAGAAACCCGCAGTATATCATTTTGCCAACTCGTTTAATAAATTCAATAATGAATGAGTACTCATGTAATATCCTTAATAACCACCGCTCTTCTACGAAGTTGTAGCTGTACAACATGTACATATGGTAAGGAAACTACAATTTGTATGTATATTTATTTATTTCAGTGACAAATATACAGAATATTACATATATAGGACATATAGGTAGCATAAAATTTAAATATATAAAGCATATCTAGGCAACATTGAGCAAAATTGGATTGTACCCAGCCTAACTTGGCTTTCTAGTCACCATCTTATAATTGCATTACATAGATAAAGCAATATTTAAATTGATATCTGAAATAAGAAAAGGTTCATATTAAAGTCTTTTTATACATTCATGACACAAAATGCTCTTTCTGGAGGGCGACATCTTTATTATCATTTGACACTACGCAGTTACATCGAGTTCGAATTCCACTGGGAGATCGACTTGTCAAGTGAGACGTTGTCGATTCTTACGGATGGTGGGAGGTATACAGTATTGGTTCTACCCAGGAAAAATGGGGAAAGTGGCCTATTATTGCATACGCATTTACAAGCTCCGTTTACTTTCAATGTAACAGGAAACGTCAAAATTCGCCCATATTGACGTGTAGTAAAGTCATATTGAGTGTGTAATGTGTACAAGTTCGTGATTGGTGCACTTTTCTGTTCATGTCAAAGAAAGTATGCCACGTGATATAAACAATGTTGATTTTATTGTGAAAATTCCCATTATGTAATGACAATAGGTTTGTTTCATATAAATGTTTTTGGTGAAAATTAAATGTTACAACCTATTTTATTCTCTCTAATTTAAATATGCGTATGCATTAAAAAGGTTATTAGATTTATATTGGAATATATGCACTCGTCTTTTGCGCATAAATATTGCGCTCTTAAAGTCGCCCAATATTTAGACTCAAAAGAACTCGTGCATATATCCCAATACAAATCTAATTACCTATAAACATATGTTAAAATGACGTAAAACACCATTCAAACAAACACACCAACAATACAGTAAAACTGACACACTTCTCTATTTGATATTTACATGCAAGTATTTACTTTCTGGAATATATTTACCTTAATATATAAATCAGCACTTAAACGTTATAGAAAATATAATCTATTAATTGATAATACGTCTGTATTTGTAATACCCTGTATTGAAATGTCAATAAAGACATTTATCAACGTGACATTAAAGAAAAACATGAACGCTGCGAAGCTGAATGAAACCATAATTTCATATTGATCTTGTACTGAATGCTTTATTGATGTAATTTGTGAAAACAAACTTGCAACCTACGTGTGTGTGTGTGTTTGTTAAGGATACAGTGTGAACACTATAATTATCAGTAATGGTGTTTCTGTGACAAGGAATGATGACTTTTCTGGTGGAACTTTGCCTTTCTGTTGGATTTTTAGGTAAGGAAAATACTGTTTTGACGTGTGTATATGATTTAGTTTTGTATATTGTCACAGTTCAATAACGTGGGTATACTATGAAATAAAAAAAAAGAATAATTTATTTGATATATTTTCGATTCTCGTAAGTGAAGTATTAAACATATACGCCGAATATCTTGTATTTATTCGCGTTTTTTTACAAATGCATATAACAATATACGTATTGAGTACATTTAAAGGGAATGTAGGCACACAGCCCAACAAGCCATATTAATGAGCGTTCTGAAACACTTGGAAATAAGTAAAAGTATATAAGTGAAAGTATTATCAAAACCGGATGATAAACAAACATATATATGACCATTAGAAGGTTGTTGGGAGGAGAACTATGACGTCATAGTTCCAAATAACCATATATGGAATAAGTGGAATAGTAATACATATCATTTAAAACAAATAAAATCACTGTAAATGAATGCAATCTCCTTTACTGGTCATATAAAGCATTATTACCATTAAGTATTTTTCATACAGTTGCTGTTATGTGTTTCCTATAAACAAGTAAATGGTCCTATTTATAAACGTTCCAAATATGGTCATTAAGAACAAGGATGTCATAGCTCTCAAAATGGCGGCTTCCATATCCGTTTCAACAGAACCTTCAATTGATCATATCTGTTGGGTTTTTTTGTGTTTTTTTCATCACCCTTTTCAGAATAAATATTTGTTGGCTGTGTCGCTATCCCTTACAAACGATAAATGTAAGTAACATATAAGCCACATAATTTTATACTGATTAAAATGCAAATGAGATGTAAATCATATCTCACTTATAAGCCTCTTATATGCCAAGTACCCTGTCATTTATAAGTGACTTATATGCGACTTATAAGTGATTTATATATGTGACATCTAAGTGGCCTAACTGTAAAACGTAGAAGCGACATGTTTGCCAATTATAAGTGACATATAAGTGACATATATTCCACTAGTAGGTCAAATTTAAGCCAGCATAATGTTAACAATGGGTAAAATGAAACGTCATAAGAAATCTTATTAATTTAAATTATTAATATTATATTATCAGTTGATCTAAATTAAACACAAAATAACATCAAATATAGCAGTCAGTTTGTTTTCCGATTCTTTCTTGTTGGCTTCTTCTGGTCTATTTCTCTTCTAATTATTAATATTATATCATCAGTTGATCTAAATTAAACACAAAATAACATCAATATAGCAGTCAGTTTGTTTTCCGTAAATTTATTTATTTCTTGTTGGCTTTTTCTGGTCTATTTCTCTTCTGTTTTTTTTTCCAATCTGAAAATATTAAATTATGATTAAATAATAAAAGTCAGGAATATATACTATCGAATGGATTTACCTGGCTCTTTAACATACGTTTGAGGATAGACAGAACATATCCTGTCTGAGAATCAGTCACATGGTGATATCATATGTGATTTAATGGACTTGTTTCAGAAGTATGAACTGGCTCCATAATTAGGAGACAGAAATATTAATCCCTCAGGCACGATGTTTGCTCTTTAATACAGTATTTAATATGGTGATGTTATTAAGTGTATTCAAATTGGCCCAGCTATTGAAGGCCGCGGGCCATTATGACAGTCCGAGGACCAATAACTCGGACAATATGAAAACAATTAATTAATGACAATTTTATCAATTAACTTCCACAACAGTAGAATTTTATTTCAATAACATGATTTGCGTTTATTTCTAGTAGCGTTAATTAAATTAGTTTATAAGTTGATAAGCGAGCGTTAATTAATGACGTCACTTAACGTGAATGACGTTACTTAAGCTCGTATTGGCGGCGAGTTTCTTCATAGTGACCTTTTTTTTTTTCCATATTGGCCGACTTCCGGTTCATATTGGCCGAGTTTGCATCGTATTATGTGTAGAGTGTCTAGTAAAACACGGCTCATATAATTTAGTTAATTAATAAATGTATTTACATAATAATACCAACACATACATTTAATAAATAAACCCACTCAGCCATATGCATTTGCAAATTCAAGATGTTAACTGGGAAGGGTTTAAGCTAATGTTGGTAGAACGTGTTACCCGACCCTTTTATCATTATAATATTTCTATTGTATATATGTGGATATTATTCTGTATGTAAAAATGATTGGCAATAAAATATGTTTAAATCATAAATAAACATAGAGTTAATACGAATACAATCCTAAAGGGGATTTCTTTTTGTAAACGAATGACGGGTTAATATAGAAACAATTCATCAAGTGTACTTACCAACTAATAATCCCCTGTGCTATGTTTTCTGTTGACACCAGCATCCTAAACAGATGTGATATGAACGTTTCAAATGTATAACCAACTATTTTCCTCATTTAAAAGTTCTAATACATCATTCACCAAATCACTAAGCAATAGCTAGAGTATGGTCTCAATGAGTTGGTTAATTTAAACATCGGGATGGGCGTAGCCCATCGAGGTGTTTAAATTACCCAACGAGATGAAACCATACTCTATTTGTTTTGTAGCATGTCCATCCATACTCTAACTTCCAATAACTGGTAGTTGTAGTACACCATAAATTCTGGCAGGTGTTATTTTCAACTAACCGATTTACACCTGTGCTATTACAAAAAGAATTTTCAGTGACCATGCTACAAATGAATTTAATTTTCTAGACGAAAACTGTTGTGTATATAGTATATTAGTCTAATTAAAGCAGGGTCCCAATGATCAGTACGTGAAAAATGCTTATTAATAAATGCAGACAATTCTCAAGTTTTTGCGTCTGTGTGATCAAGATCGATTCAAGACGTTTCGGCACCAAACCATTTCGACGCCTACACGAATCGGCACCTAGACGTTTCGGCATCAAACCATTTCGGCATCTATTTTAATTTTTACCCTAGACGTTTCGGTACCCATTTATATTTGAGTATTATAATGAAGTAAAGAAATTAAATATTTTCTATAAGATCACTTGTAATTCATTTAAAATGCAAAATTGATTGCCTTAACGGCTACCCCGAAGCGGTTTTGAGCCTGAATATAACTAAATCATGAACATAAATAGGGCCCATATGATAATCACTTGTAAAATTAAGTAAATATGACTTTTGTATTATATTGTAGCATGGTCACTGAAATTTCCTTTGTAATAGCTCAGGTGTAAATCGTTTAATTGAAAATATTTGTATGTTCCCTTTAACATGTATACTAATGTATACCTAAGACCAAATAAAAACGTATCTGTATTCATACAGTATCTTTTAATTCTTTACTTTACCTTCCTGTCATCTCCATATCGACGACTACAGGTATGTTTTTTGAACAAAGCCTCCACAAACTAACCCATTATTAAAAATCGTCTACATATAACGCATGCGTTCATATAACGCATGCGTTATACTTTTCTTGTTATGTTTGTCACAATATGTTATGTGTATTCCTTTAAAGGGACAATGTCCGTAACTTTAAGCTTATAAAACACAAAATAATTACGTTAACAAGCATAACACACCAACCATAATTGAATATTTACTAAATAAATCAAGATTTTTGACGGATATCAAGATTGTTTGACGGAATAAAAAAAAATGAAGAACCGCTTCGTGGGGTTGAACTCGTAACCCACACTAAAATTACACTCGCGGGTAATAATAGTTGAACATCGAAATAGTGGAGCTCGCTCCCAACTGAGCTAAACGGGACAGGGCCCGTATTCATAAAGATTTTTAGCAATAGGCCTATCTTTTATAAAAACAAAAACACACCTTTTTCTATCGATTTAAGACGTTTTCTTAATGTTGCTTATAAGGTTATGGATAAATAAAACCTACAGCTAAATATTTATCTTAAAATAGATGGTTTGTAGTGACCATGAGAGTTTAATAAGGATATCTAAAAATATGTAAAAATCTTAAATTTTGACTTAAGTAATATGTTCCACTTAAGTTTCTTTATGAATACGGGCCCAGGTGTATTACGTAAGACATACTGTATAGAAAACCAAATGCGCTAATGGATGTCACATGATCAGCACAACCTAAATATTGTGGGTCCCACATTGATTAAAAATAATAAATAAAACTTTCTCTTTTTTTTCAAACTGACACATGTATTACTACCGACTTATTTGGGTCTATGCTCATGTGTTCATGTATAAATTTCACTGAATAAAAATCAGACAGTTATTTGGCTATGCTAAATATCTGCTTACTTACGGACAGTGTCCTATTTTGACATTTTTACATGTTGACAATAAAATTTCGTAGCATTAGGTCATAGACCACTATTGCATTTTCCATAGACTTACTGTTTAATGTTTTCCCATCTGACATGACATGTAAACAAAAAAAACAGGCTTTTTTGTTTACCCTGCTGCACAGCTGCAACTTAGATACATGTAAAAGAGAACTTCTTTTTAGGCGACGACCTATTTTTAATGCCATTTTATGTGTCCGAAGGTCATGACCCTACAATTTGAAGAAATCCCCAAACAAATTTATGAAAATCACACACGTTCTTTTTGACCATGCCATATCATAGAACAAAATCATGGATGAAACCTGCTTTAAATAATAATCAGAAATAAATAACAAATTCAAGGAATCACAAGAATTTCCCACCTAGTCTCTCATCCAAGCAAAACAAGGCCTATGTATGCATTAGACATGGGGTTTCCATATACTTTTTCAGCCAATCAGATTGTCTTTTGCAATAGGGTACTGTAACCATTATAAATGCAACGTCTATCCTAGTTGAGAATTGTACTGAATGCATCCAAATCCTGTTGTTAAACCAAGTCATTTCCATTGAAAGGTCATCTCACTGACCTGAAGGGAATGTCCGATGATTCAACGTATTTCACGATGAGGAAATTGTCCATATAAGCTGCATACACGCTGCACATAAGGCTGCTTGTAAATGTTTATATATGTAGATTTGGTAAGGGACATTTCCTTTAACTAACCACTCAAACTGAAACAAAGAGGCACGTGGTAGATCAACATCGTTAACATTGTGTATGTACTAGTATATAATGTTCATCACTTCATTTCTATGAAACCTTATTATGTATTTATGTAAGGCTGTATTTTGTTCGAAATGTATTTTTATTAGCTACTGAATTATCTATCTGTTTATATTTTGACAATTAAAGAGTATTACATGGCATCTAGTAAGATGTTTTGGCAGGAATTCTTATATAATGTGACTAAACCAGTTTTGCCTAAGTATAACTTTAACAAATATTATGACTTTATTAGGGAACAAAGGATTTCAGGAAGTAGACAAACGGACAGGTGATATATAAAGAATCAAGAAGTGGGAAGTCTGAACCTCTGCGCTTATGTTATACAAGTTAATCCAGATATTCTTAAAAAGTATTTTGTATTAATTTAAATTGAATTTGCATGGCGGATGTTTTGCGCCGTCTAGCATCGACATTATGATACCGCCAGAATGCGAACACACACATACAGAGAAAAGAATACCGACGGCAAACTCCAATGTTTATGACATTTATCGAGATAGTTATAACGATTACAAATACAGTAAATATCGAGGAAAGTCCATTGTTCGTTAGAACTGCCTTGGCTAGTTTCGTTACCCGGTAAGCAGGTGTGTTTGTTTCTAGAAAAGTGCATGCTAGGGAGCAAGATCTCCAAGATAAAAGTGCATGCTAGCGAGCAAGATCTCCAAGGTAAAAGTGCATGCTAGCGAGCAAGATCTTCAAGGTACATGTTAAACCGATCCAGTGGGATGGAAGGGTTGGCAGCGCCATCAATAAAATCCTACAAGCATATAGTTTTGACCTATGTTTGTCAGAGCACAGAATATGGCACCCTCCTAGGAATCTATATGTCAGTAAGAGTAGGGCAGGTTTGCGGATTCCTATGTATCCGTGACCTCTCTCTGGGGCGACTCAAAATAACCTTTCCTCCCCGTGCTACGAATCAGTAGTGTTATTTCTTACTGGTCCTTTGGGACCAACGAGCCCATTATATGGGGCTTTGAAGTAGAATTCCGCTTAAGCCGGTGCTAGGGGGCGTGAGAAGTGTTGCTTCTTTCATTACTTCTCATGAACAGACTCAATAAAACCGAGTCTGCTGCTTTATTCTCTTAATTGTGTTTGTTGCTCTCAAAGGATCACCTTTATCAGTATTTATTTACTGTGTTGATGAGGCTTTAATCAACATTCAATATTCATTCCATATTGTCAGGTGTGGTGAATGCAGGGGGCTACTGTTACACCAATGCCTTTGATTACCAGTATTGTACCTGGGGATGCTGCAAAGAAACCTTCTACGACGAATGTTGCTCGTAAGTATAATGACATTCTAAAACGAAAACTATTCTACTCTGTGGGCTATTTAACTTTTTCTGTGATTATGCGTTTTGTTATATCAAATAGTATTGATATATGTCATGCATAAACCTTAATTAAATGAACTGATAAATCAACAGTCGTATCGGTACAACCTGCTGCAACTAAACAACCCTGATAGGGATTGGACGCGCACTGCAAGCGCTTGATTAGTGATACGACCGGTAACAATTTCGTCCTTTTTAACGACGAAGACTTTTCATTCCCAAGTCATTATAATCGTTAAGATAAAACTATACCTACCAAGTCCCTACAACAACAGACATTATAGACGTTGTGTTTCCTAGAAATCACACCTATCCCACAAAGCATGACAGTTTGCAAATATAAAACATTTTCTTAGGACTTCTTACCTACTTAATACACCTAGCTAGGCTACGGGCTTAGGCTCGAATAGGCTGCGAAACTTATATATTTTGGTGTGAATATTGGCTCTTTGTTGAGCTTTATGCATGTACTTGTGGTAATTAAGTTTTAACCGATTGAAATACGGCGGTTGTTTATGCAGGAATTGCATGATGTCTTCCTAAATCTCTCCAGGAAAGTGCAGATGTTGTAGATCCGGATTTCTACGTACTCCATAAAGGGGTTGCATCGTAGAGCTATGGTAGGCACACACCATAAGAGCATGTATTCTCGCAACTACGAATAAGTATACTGCATTCCTATATTAAGACAATGGTTCTCAGATGCATACTAAATATAAACATTGCGTTGTCATGGAAGGCATGCAATCGTCTCCAACCATTGCCCGTCCTCGGCGCCGCCTAAAATCTAACAATCATATGTGTAACCATGGTTGCCAGATGTTATAGTGAAGCACGCCTAGTACACAGTTGTACATCATTTGATTTAAAGAATTAACTGAAAATATAACAAAGTTAATCAAATACAATGTAGGAAGCACATTAATTCGGGGGTTGTTGGTAACCCAAGACATCCTTTGTTCAAGGTTTTCTCCTCTCAATAGTTCACCCTCACCGTTGCCACCTTCCCTCTCTATGGTACGGCTCTAAATGACGTGAAACAGCATTCAATTCCGATTTTAATATGAATATCCCCCTTCTCTAATTAAAATCATGTACCCGCATCTGAAGTATGCAGTATAGTTTATAGTTTCGAATCTCACAGGAAACATCTGTAACAAGTGTTTTGTTTGCGATTGCTAGGCAATAGTCTCAAATCGCATGCGAACTTGGCTACTTTGATTATTTGCGAGATTTGTCTTGGCATTATCTGTCTCAGTGTTGCTTAATCATGTGTTTCAGCTTTGATATTGGCCTGATCGTCGGTTGTGTGGTCGGATCCCTGGCCCTAGTCAGCATTCTCGTTGTCATCGTCTGTTTTTGCATGGGCAAGGGTAAACGATTAGGACATGTGATCCAGCCCACTAACACAACTACAAATATAACCACAATAGCAAGTAAGTCTAAAACGTTATTTTTGTTTTTATGTTTCCTTTTGCTCGTGTTATAAACGTTCTGCCCGGGTTTTCAGATTTGAGTGTTGGCATCTGTTACACTTCTCAGAAACAGATTTTTATTTTACACGTGTATTTCTTTTACTTATCTACTTACGTATTTATTCATTTATAATTATATTTTTATACAACAACAACTACCATTAATTATTATTAGTAGTAGTATTAGTTGTTGTTGTTGTTGTTGTTGTAAATTACTGTATAATCTATCTCACAGCGAACCATCAAGAAATGACAAGCCATCCATATGGTTATGGGATGGCACCTCAGCAGCCGCCAGGATATACTCCTTACGCACCAACGTGGCAGACGACAAACTTTAGCAATCCCGCAAGTGAGTATTACATATAATACTAGAACGTCTCTTTTAACGTATAAAATGCAGTTTTAAAACAATATTTTTTTTTTATCTCTCCACCCCTAACTCGCAACTTGATACATGATCAGTTTTGCAAAGTGCAGAGTTGAGAATGAAATACGTGCTTTTTTAATGTGTTTGTATGTGGAGTTGGCTGAAACTGTAGAATTTCAGGCAAAATATTTGCTAGGGAATATATGTCAAGAAAGGCCATTAACTCTGCTAAAAATACATACAAACTACGCTGTTCGGTGCTTTGTTTTTCAAATCGAAAGTTAAACCGAAACCCGAATCTCTCATGACGAAACTATTTATTGGTCAAAGTTATAAATTTCGTCTATTGAAAAATGTGTAAATTATTCACGTACGCAAATGTAACCTGGAATTTAAAATACACGCTTACTGACAAGTTAGGAAGCAATGTACGTTGAAACTGATCAATTATTGATTAAATTTATTGCTTGCACAGGAATTCCATGCAAATCATGTTCACGTGTAAAATGTTACTCTCTGGATTGTATGTCGATCCGTGCTACGTGTTTATGGGCATAAAGTGAAAGATTTGTATGTTTGATTGTTTGTTTGTATGGTGTTTTATGTCCTTTTCAACTCATGTAAGTAATATATAACGGTCGATTTTTTTTTGTGGTGGAGGCAGACCACCCACTCTTCCTGGGTAGACCTAGTACTGTACACCTCCCGCCATCCGTAAGAATCGACACTTCCTCGCATACAAGTCGAGCTCTCAGTGGAATTCGAACCAGCAGCGGTGAGAGGCGATATAGTTGATAACGCAACGTAATTAACCACTGGGCCACGGAGACGCATAAAGTGAAAGACTTAATTCGCGTTTTGACCAAAAAAACAACAAAAAAAACACAAAAAAACATGAACAATCCAAAAAACATTACAAAAAACGTGAAATATACAAAATGCGAAGTATTTTTATGAAGGACTAATGTTCGTCATAACGTGTAGATTAGGATTCCGCGTGTGATGCCAACATGGCATCAGAGAAATTCTAGATGGTGTCCAAGATGACCATTCGAACTTGTAAAAGAGCATTTATGGAAATATTTAATAGAAAAAAAGGGAAGATATACTCAAAATAACAAATATGACTGAAAACGGAATTTATTTTTGGAAAGTTATTACATGAAATACGATAGCTAGCAGTACTAAACATCGGAATTGTATAAATATTGCTTAAGGTGTTCGTAACCAAAAACGTATGTGTGAATGGACGTAAAAACGTATTCAAACGCATTGAGCTCTGTTAAAAATCTGTTAAAACTTCTTTTCAGTGCCACCCGGCCAACAAATGATGTACAACCCATATCCGGGTTCTTCACAACACCCGCCTCCTGGCCCACAAACGTCATTCCGAGGAGAACCACCAGCATATCCTGGCAATGTGGAAAATAAGGATGGAATGCCACCTCCTTCGTACTAATGGCATAATCGAATTGTTCTGTTCCAAAGATAGCATACACAATAGCATTTAAACAATAATAAAGAACACTAGCCCTTTGGGCCACACTTAAATCTATCTTAGTTTTCCCAAACCTGACCTTAGATTTTCCGAAGGGTAGGCAGATAGGATTTTTTTTCTACAATGAGGGACTAAATAAAATGCGGGTCCAACAGGATACGACTAAACAAAATAATAATCATACAGAGAAACAGTTTGGAGTGGGGCCAATTTTTTGGACCTGTCGCGTTCGTTCAATCAAACATATTTTTTATTATGGCCTTGATTGACAAATTATGTTGTCCAATATCTCGACTGTTAACTTTTATTTTTTTTAGCTTAATTGCTTTTCTTTGTTCCGTCAAAGCATACGAGTTTTTCTTACGATTTATTTGCTGTTTAAATAAACTTCCAATCGCATGTGCACTCTCTTTAGTAAATTGGTGTAGAAATACACACATGCTTGCATTACGATTGTACAGAAGGATAGAGAGAAGTAGAGACAGTGTGTACACATACTACAAGCAATGTTTTACGCAAGCGTAAAAAAGCTGCCGATAAGTAAATAAACATGATTGTGGGCCCGTGAATTGATAGGAATGCAAACAATGTTAGTATAATTAATGAAACTCTGTGAGTTATCAAGCTGAAATAATCGTTGTTGTTTTTATCAAAAGCAATAACTACGCAATGGATGCGTCAATAGCGTTCACCGTGAAACTAGGCCACGGTCTTATTGATATAATCCTTGATGGTAGTTAAAAAAAAGCCTTCTTCAGAATTTAATTTTCTAATAAATGATTTTAAGTGGCAGTGTGGACAAGCTGATTTGCTTCTTTTTCGCTTCTTTTTGGCATTATAAATAAAACCGATATAACGCGAAACTTGTCGTTATATACTCATGAATTCAATAAATTTCATGGAAATACTTTTAAAGAGTGGCACTTATTCCATTCCAATACTTGCGATTTCATTCAGTTACACTTACGACATCCTGGACACATAAAGATCCCGGTAACATTGCCGCATTCTACACTGAGTAGACTGATCTACGAAAACGTCAAATTCACAGGCGAAACGGTAACCTTTGAACGTTCCAATATATGTATTTATACCATTCAAGTTTTTTCGGACGAGTTCTCTAGGAATTCAAGTTGTGAAGCATGCTTATCGCCAACTACATCGCAGTCTATTAACCATAGACAGATACAAAACCCATATTAGGATCAGCTGCCGAATAACGATATCTCTTCTTCTCGTTATCTTTCTATCGTAATTGCAAGCCTGTGGAAATACTCCTATATATTGATTGTTGCTGGTTGAAAGTCGATATGGGTATAATTACTCTATTGTATTGAAATGTGTATATTTTTAGTATGCATACTTCAAAAATATGTCACAGTCCGTAAGTCTGGCTCCAATAACATTTACGTAATTTACCTAACATAATTTGTATTCAGTATCAGTGACCTTTCTCAGTGAATGTAGTTTAAATGTTAATTCATTAAGGTTATATGTTTGTGGTTAAATAAACAAGTGATTATCCGAAAACAGTTCACTCAAACTCGATTGTATTACGAACATTGCCAGGTGCTTAGCTATACTTTTTTTGGTGTGCAGACTCGGTTATTTCTGGTAGGGTTCGGGCATGCTTCCCCGGAAAATTTTGAAAACGTAGGATGTCTCTGGTGCGTTTTGGCGTATATTTAGATATAAATTTAAGAAAAAACATACTTCAAAATTCAACAAATGTATACACTATTAATTCATTGTTATATTTTTCAACCATGCTTGTGAAAATTATGTGCACGCCCGGGCCCTTTGGCCTAAATAGGTAGCTACGTTACTGGTTGCATAATTTGCAATATTTCCTCTCACTCATTTTCGTTGTGGACGAGTATCAAGAGATTCATCGAGGAACAGCAAGGAGTTGTTTCCCTTGATAACTCTCCCCCAACCAATCAGGCCCTACCGTTTGGTTCATCTCTGCTTGTATTGTTGTTTCTCTATATCAGTCTGTATGTTTGAAGTCATATTGTTTGAAATGATACTTATAAATGCAAGAAATACTGTTGGAAATACACGCCTTCTAATTGCAATGCAATAATAAACACAAATGAAATAACATGTCAGGACCGGGTTAAACAGGTTAGATTGCATTTACACTTGCTTGGAGTCGAGTTTCAATGACAAAATAGCGTCATCTGCCGTATGAATGGTTGTGTCGTCTGCATATAAATCTGTTTCATTTTCCCTAGTATAAAGAGGCAAATCATTAATGGATAACAGAAACAGAACTGTCAAATTAACATGTCAGTGGTGTCATTTGTTTAGCAATACCTTATCAATTACCTCTTTGTACCTAAATGCATGCACTATTGATCACATTGAAGTAGAAACGGTCGAACCATTTCAGAATTTGAATCAAAATTGCAGAGTGACGTCATTCATATATTTGCATACCGCAGTGTTGTGGTACAAATTGTCCACGCTGAATCAACATGAAGGCCAGTTCGGTGAATGTGTTATTGAATGTTTTGCGCTTGTATCAAATGGTCTTTTTAGCGCAGAGCTTACGGATTTACACGTGTTGGTCTTTTGGAGCGCAAAGCACGTGCTGATATCAGCAGCTGCAGAGATACTGAGCAAGAACTTTTCCATTGTGTTTAGGCCTGGGAATTACCCTTTAACATACTAATAATCACCTCAGTTTTTTTTTATTTAATTTCAACGTTATAATTGTGATTCGACAGTAACTGTATCAAATTGCACATCGCGTCGTCATCTCTCACTATGCTGTCATTTGTTGTTATTACTTGTCCGCGGTAACTTTCCATACATTCACCGACCTCTGTTAAAAGGTATGAAACCACTAATTATTTTCCCCATTGACACCAATGTTAAAATGCCACATACTAATGATTTGCTGCAACTTCAACTCAAGTATGGATAATACAGTAGCGTAATTTTCATATAGAAAACTAATGTTCCGCTTGAAAAATCACCAGAAGAAATGGGGTCACAAGACATTTAAGAAAGTTCTTGTTTGTTTACTAAAGAGGTCAAGGGAACAGCTGTTTTCATTGATAGTTGGCCACAAAGTGTAATCATAGAGTCGAAATTTCGAAAATATTTATCAGTGATCTAGTAAAACCTATTAATACGCTTCTTATACATACAACCACAAAAACGAATATAAATGGGCAGTTTTCCACTACGTATAATGACCATTTCCATCAAAAAAGGAGGGAATCCTTTTTATTATAGGAACTATATTCGACATCAGAGGTTTACAGGTAATTGGTGATGGTTAACCTATACTTACAGTAAATGTTAATAATTATCTTAATGAAACTATAATTTCTCCCTTTCGGCACCTAAAATGCAATCGGCGAACGTTACCGTTGTAAGAATATACATTTAACATTCATTTATCGAAAACTGATAGAAGAAATACATGTATATGGCCCTAACTTACGTTTAAAGAGCAAGACTAGTCGATTCCGCAATTTAATAAGGCAATCTCTCTCACGATTCAACGCTAAATAAAATATCAACATCTCTAACCAGGCTTTGAACACGTCAGAGAAGGGTCCGAAAAGGTTCGGACTAACACGTCAGCGAAGGTTCGGACTAACACGTCAGAGAAGGTTCGGACTAACATGTCTTGCTCTGACTTCTTTTCTTCCCTCTTCTTCTTTTCTGTTTTTCAAACTGTCGTGATCACTGTTTACGGCTATGTCGGTAAATTTTAATTTATTCTCCATATTTATTGTTACATATTGTATTTACTATAGTTATACCATTATACAAGTTCTTTGTAATCAAATTGTATTGGGAAGGACCGTAACTAATGTAATAAGAACTTGTGGCCCTTACCTTGTAACACTATGCAATAAAATATGGAGAAAAATAGTGTTAAATTTGATTTGTTATTGCGTTGATTTTAACTCTTGATTGGCATCGTGAAACGTTATAGTTAAATATGAAATGTATATCCTACCTTTATTTGAATAATTGTATCCGTTAAAACAAATACCGGAAAGGAGATCCCTGGGTCGCAACAAACGCAAACAAGAGAAAGAAAAACGCAAACAAGAAAGATAAGTAGCAGACTTGGTTTTATCGAGTCTGTTCATGAGAGGTAATATTAGGTGCAACGCCTTATACACCCTAGTTTATAGTTATCGGACAGGTATTGTTTTGCTTCCGGGGTCGTAGCCCTCGAAAGTAGCGCTTGAAAAAAATAATCCCAACTTGGAGCAAGGCATAAAAAGGCAATTCATGGCTGGATTCCATTGTTTTCGGCATGTAAATGAAGAAACATGTTATTTATAATGAAAACTTGATAAAATACATTTAGCTGCGCCACTTTTCTTGTGAATTGTAACCCTGCTCCAAAGGTCATGCAGATGTCAACGCAAACATGTGATTTTCTGACAGGATTTTATTTTGGCGAATACCAAAAAAAAAGACATCGACCAAAGTCTGGATGTTTATCATTGTATTGGCTAAGTATGTTTTATGACAGAAATGCATATCATTGGTTTCACAGTATGTTGTTTATCAAGTGACACCTCTTGTAAAAGGAGCATTTTTCCTATTTGTTCAATGAGCCATATTATTGCCGGCCCGAGCCCACTAGCACAAGCTAAAGCGATATTCTACTTTCAAGCCATAAATATTGGCTTGATGATTGCCAAGGACCAGTAAATAATAACACTACTGATTTGTAGTCTTGCGATAACCATACGGACGTTTTGCTATACTCTTGAGATTATAGCATTAGCAATACATAGGCATGTGTAATGTAGCATATGACTTTCGATTTAATGAACAGTTGGCCATCATCTTTCATGCGAAAGACCATTGTTTAGTGTTGTTATTCTCGTGCTTGACATACTGGTTGAAACTGCAAATAATTGCGATACACCAGCTAACAATCAGAAATTCAAATCAATTATTGATACCGGAGCTATAGTTTCAACCATATCTGAATATGCTTTTCATTCTTTAAAGAAAAAGCCTACTTTATTACTTTTGATAAACCTAGGTTTTTGAACTTTCAACAGTTGATGGTTTAAAACTGAATTATGTTGAATATATTGAACGTTCAATTGTTCATTGACTATGCTGTTTTGTCAACTGGTATGATATCTTCTCGAAATGACATGATGTCATGTCAGTTGTCTTTATGTTACCTTGCGTTATATTATCTTCTTAATTAAACTGTTATTATGTACACTTGAAATTATATTATGTCAATGGATGTACTATCTTGTTAGCTGATGCACTTCACATAATATAATGTCTTCTTAATTACAATGTTATTAGTGTACTTGAAATGCTATCATGCCAAATGGATGTACTATCTTGTTAGTTGATGTATTTTTTTGTGAAACAGCTATGGTGCCTTGTCGAAGTATCATGCTATCTTGTCAACTGGCATGCCATCTTGTTCATTGGCTATGCTGTTTTGTCAACTGGTATGCTATATAAAAGAAATGACATGTATATCCCTATTGAATATTGATGCTAAAACATGACAAGATGTCATAAATGGCTCTTCCACTTTTGAAAATGTACTCATGACATGTTAAAAATGCGGAATACTGACTAAAATGTTAAAGTCAGAATATGCTTATTGTTAACCTTAACGGAGATGATAGACTTTGTGTCACGTATTTGTGTATAATATTACCGTCAAATTTGCATTAAATCTCCCGACGTACTCAGTCGTTAATGGAAACTGATTAGAAACGTAGACTTCGATATAAAGGTACCTTGCCTTTTTAACTCTTGTGTTTACATAAACATTACCAATCCCGCTAATGCCATTTGTATTACGGAATGTCCTTAAAGCTACTACATGTATAGGTGTATATACCGCTATAGGTGGCGTGTACCTTAAGCAAATGGGAGCTATTTAGCGCTTGGTTTACTAACAAATTCAAGCTCGTGAAACATGGGGTTGTTCCAAACGAGAAAAACGTATTCATTTCAAGGACATTTCCTTTTTCAAAATTCAAAGACTTTTCAAAGCCTTGAAAATTCTTTAAAAATTCAGAAAATGTCCAGATTTCCAGGTAGCATGTGAATCCAGTATTATGCAAGAAATAAGATTCCTACTGTACTAGAAGTTGAAAACATATCAAAACAGCAAGAACATAATGGATGCATAATATTGCCTTAAAATCCACATTTTTAGTGTCTCAACCTGCAACTACCTATGTATCAAAAACAGAAGCTATTCTTCCGCCGTCACATGTTTTCGACGTGCTGGTGTTTTCGACGTCTCCGCTTATCTGGTATTATTTCCGATTGAGTATGATTTCATAGTTCATCATGTGAACGTTTGTTGACAAACACTATTAAATGACATCGCTAATTCTTTTGAGACAAGAGGCCCAAGAGGGCATATGGACGCTCTACTTGCTAACATGGCTCTTATACCAAGGGTTGCCATCACAAAATTCCCATCAATACTTCTTTTACACTAGAAGGCCTCGGCCTACATGTTGAGCCCTATGATACAGGTCCCGATATTTATTTGACCAACACCAATGTCAATACCAAAATATATTAAATGAGTGTCATTAACAGTGGAAGATGCATGTCGTAGCGGAGACCGGACGTGACCTATATTTCATGAAAGTAGGTCACGGCGACCTGAAATGTTGCATATGATGTTAGATAATATAAGGAACATTCTGGTGGAGTCTGATGAATATCCAAAAAAAAACAAGCAAGATACGCATGTCGTATCGGAGACCATATATGACCTATATTTCGTAATAAGTAGGTCACAGCGACCCATTGAATGACACATACACGAGGGGTGTTTGAAAAGAAATGCGAATAGCACGGATCACAATTGCTTAAACGTGCTAAAAATAGAATTCATTTTGTCCGGAGACAGATTGGGAATCTACTGAATTTGATTGTGCTTCTATTCATATGGCACGATATTGTTTTATTGTGTGACGTCGATTTCTCTAGAAGCACGTGTAATTTTACATTGATATTTATACACATGACTAACTCTATTCAATACCTACACAGTGATGTATACATGAACGGGTAGGTAAATCCGTTTCCTAAATAATCTTCATTTCAGTATCTAGTCAGTCGATGACCACTGTTATTGAAATGGTTGGGTAACGAGTAGATAATGTTGAGGTAATTAGGACTTACATCAAAGTTCGCTCTAAACTTGGTTATTATGCAAAGCAGATTTATACTGAAATAGAAAATGCCTTTGGATGCTGCAATGTATCTTATACAACAGTTCTGTGCTGAACAAAGACATTTTCATCTGGTGTAGAAATTGTCAAAGATGCTCCAACGTCTGGCTGACCGAATATCTCCACCACCAAAATGTAGTGTCGAAAATGAGATGAGAGTATTGAAACTGATACAAGATACACTGTGCGATTGCTCTTATTGTAGGAGTATCACTATCCACCGTTCATTTCATTTTGAATTGAATTGAATTGTGGTTTTACGGCGCACCAACACAAGAAAGATTATATGGCGCCAAACAGGGATGAACATGCCAGGCTCATTTAGATAAAATATGGCCTAGAACCCTGTAGGACTGCAGAGTTGCTCTAAATTTTATTGTAGACACTCCATTTACGACGGGATTTGCAGTGGTTGTATGGGGACATTTCATTTTGAAATGTATCTTAAAAGTTAGGAAGACATCTGCGCGATGTATACCTCTCCTTTTGACTGATGAGCAAAAGAAGGTACACATAATGTTGGCCAACATATGACGAAAGGCAGTTGCAAATTGCAAATGTGGTAACTGGTGACGAAACGTGGGTATATTATTTCCAACCTGTGAGGAAGGTGGGTAACAAGATCTGGGCCACTAAACATGACAAAATACCTATTATTGCCAAAACAAAATGTTGTATGCTATATTTTTTGCAAATCAAGGCTTAGCCATACACGTTCCAGTAAGAATTTTAGAGAAACAACGATAAAAACACGATAAGGCCTTAATTTTTTATCCAATATTTTTCAACATTTTACCAGAGTGTTGGTATCAATAAAAGTTTGGACGAGTTCGAAAACGTGCAAGTTCGGAATAGTAACACCGGAGTTATGGCCCTTAATATTTTAAATATAAATATATATTGGGAACTTGGATCAAACTCATGGTTTCCGCTCAATAACTTGTGTTAACAATGAGGTATTGCGATGAAACTTGCAGGGTAGGTAGCTTATATGGAAAGGAAGGTTGGGATTGCATTTGGGGCAACTGGGTGAAGGTCGCTGTTACTAAAAATAGGAAATAGTTTCCGCTCAATAAATTTTGTTTGTAGTGAGGTATTATGATTTAACTTTCTAGATAGGTAGCTTATGTGGAAAGGAAGGTTGGGATTGCAATTGGGGTAACTGGGTTCAATGTCAATGTCATTTTACTAAAATAAGAAAAAAAAAGATTTCTACTCCGTAACTTTTGTTATGAGTAAGGTATCACAATTTTTGTCTAGCCCGTTTACGGATATCGACTTAGCGAACAAAGTGTCGTCCGGGTGTATGTGTGTCAGTTTTTTCCGTCCATTCATTCATCCGTTCGTCCGTGCGTCCGATTCTCATTTCTTAACATATTCTTTGTTACATGCAGGGTTTTTACCAAATTCAACCAACATGTTCATTATATGAATCCAACATCATGTGCATAATTTCGGGTTGCCTTGACATACTTTCGAGAAAAATAGATCACGCCCGGTCTCTGCTATGACATGCGTATCTTGCTTCTTTCTCGCAGGATTTTCGGCAAGCTTCACCAGAATGTTTCTTCTATGCATCTAACATCATGTGCGAAATGTCGGGTCGCTGTGACCTACTTATTACGAAATATAGGTAATATCTGGTCTCCATTAGGACATCCATATCTTGCTTCTTTCTTGTAGAAATTTCACCAAACCTCACCTGCATGTTCCTTCTAGGCATCTAACAGCATGTGCAAAATTTTGGGTCGCTGTGACCTATTTATTACGAAATATAGGTCATATCTGGTCTCCGATACGACATGCGTATCTTGCTTGTTTTTTGCTGGATATTCATCAGACGCCACCAGAATGTTACTTATATTATCTAACATCATATGCAACATTTCAGGTCGCCGTGACCTACTTTCATGAAATATAGGTCACGTCCGGTCTCCGCTACGACATGCATCTTCCACTGGTAACTTCCACGGTTAATATATTTTGGTATTGACATTGGTGTTGGTCAAATAAATATCGGGACCTGTATCATAGGGATCAACATGTAGGCCGAGGCCTTCTAGTGTAAAAGAAGTATTGATGGGAATTTTGTGATGGCAACCCTTGGTATAAGAGCCATGTTAGCAAGTAGAGCGTCCATATGCCCTCTTGGGCCTCTTGTCTCAAAAGAATTAGCGATAGCATTTAATAGTGTTACATTCCGTAATACAAATGGCATTAGCGGGATTGGTAATGTTTATGTAATCACAAGAGTTAAAAAGGCAAGGTGCCTTTATATCGAAGTCTACGTTTCTAATCAGTTTCCATTAACGACTGAGTACATCGGGAGATTTAATGCAAATTTGACGGTAATATTATACACAAATACGTGACACAAAGTCTATCATCTCCGTTAAGGTTAACAATAAGCATATTCTGACTTTAACATTTTAGTCAGTATTCCGCATTTTTAACATGTCATGAGTACATTTTCAAAAGTGGAAGAGCCATTTATGACATCTTGTCATGTTTTAGCATCAATATTCAATAGGGATATACATGTCATTTCTTTTATATAGCATACCAGTTGACAAAACAGCATAGCCAATGAACAAGATGGCATGCCAGTTGACAAGATAGCATGATACTTCGACAAGGCACCATAGCTGTTTCACAAAAAAATACATCAACATCAACATCAACATAGTAAATCCATTTGGCATGATAGCATTTCAAGTACACTGATAACATTGTAATTAAGAAGACATTATATTATGTGAAGTGCATCAACTAACAAGATAGTACATCCATTGACATAATATAATTTCAAGTGTACATGATAACAGTTTAATTAAGAAGATACTATAACGCACGGTACCATAAAGACAACTGACATGACATCATGTCATTTCGAGAAGATATCATACCAGTTGACAAAACAGCATAGGCAATGAACAATTGAACGTTCAATATATTCAACATAATTCAGTTTTAAACCATCAAGTTGAAAGTTAAAAAACCTAGGTTTATCAAAGGTAATAAAGTAGGCTTTTTCTTTAAAGAATGAAAAGCATATTCAGATATGGTTGAAACTATAGCTCCGGTATCAATAATTGATTTGAATTTCTGATTGTTAGCTGGTGTATCGCAATTATTTGCAGTTTCAACCAGTATGTCTAGCACGAGAATAACAACACTAAACAATGGCCTTTCGCATGAAAGATGATGACCAACTGTTCATTAAATCGAAAATCATATGCTACATTACACATGCCTATGTATTGCTAATGCTATAATCTCAAGAGTATAGCAAAACGTCCGTATGGTTATCGCAAGACTACAAATCAGTAGTGTTATTATTTACTGGTCCTTGGCAATCATCAAGCCAATATTTGTGGCTTGAAAGTAGAATATCGCTTTAGCTTGTGCTAGTGGGCTCGGGCCGGCAATAATATGGCTCATTGAACAAATAGGAAAAATGCTCCTTTTACAAGAGGTGTCACTTGATAAACAACATACTGTGAAACCAATGATATGCATTTCTGTCATAAAACATACTTAGCCAATACAATGATAAACATCCAGACTTTGGTCGATGTCTTTTTTTTTGGTATTCGCCAAAATAAAATCCTGTCAGAAAATCACATGTTTGCGTTGACATCTGCATGACCTTTGGAGCAGGGTTACAATTCACAAGAAAAGTGGCGCAGCTAAATGTATTTTATCAAGTTTTCATTATAAATAACATGTTTCTTCATTTACATGCCGAAAACAATGGAATCCAGCCATGAATTGCCTTTTTATGCATTGCTCCAAGTTGGGATTATTTTTTTCAAGCGCTACTTTCGAGGGCTACGACCCCGGAAGCAAAACAATACCTGTCCGACAACTATAAACTAGGGTGTATGAGGCGTTGCACCTAATATTACCTCTCATGAACAGACTCGATAAAACCAAGTCTGCTACTTATCTTTCTTGTTTGCGTTTTTCTTTCTCTTGTTTGCGTTTGTTGCGACCCAGGGATCTCCTTTCCGGTAATTGTTTTAACGGATACAATTATTCAAAAAAAGGTAGATATATATGTATTATAGGTGTTCTGGCCCAAAACCCAAATCACCCCAAATAATCTAAAATCACCATACAAAAATTTTCAGTTTACTGAAAATTAAGTCAATTAAACTGGTTATTTAGCATGTCCCAGGCGCTAAATAACCCAAGATTTTAAGATTGAATTGTGAAAATGTTTTATATTTGGATGTTTAAATTTTATTACAAAATAGAGGTTAAACATTAAAACTTATGTTAACAAACTTTTTTAAAATAGGGGTAGTGAAGAACGCATGATTAAATGTTTAGGTTTTGAGCTTTGTGTAGTAGGTAAGGTTACGTGATTATTGTCATGTCAGAGTAAGGTTACGTGATTATTGTCACATGTATTAGCTCATGTGATAAGCATCTATTTATATCAACCAATCGGTGAAGATCATGTGATAAGTGTCTATTTATATCAACCAATCGGTAAAGTTTTTGGTCTTTCTGACGGGTATAAAAGGCGGTGAAAACTACAGATTAGTATTACTCTCACACGGTGACATACCCTATTGGAATAGAGACCTGAAAGAGTAAGGATAAAACTAGGATTATTTTTCATGAAAGGTAAGTCCATTTTAAATTTGTATTTATTTTTATATTTTTAGAAGGTTCTAGGTTGAATACAAAGGTGGTGGATCGTACTCATACACATTACTAAAACAATTTATTACACACTTTTTAGACTTTTTTGTAATGTTGTCATTGCTTCTTTTCTTCCCTGTTCCACTAGTTCTTTTTTTTGAGCTTCACTTATTTTAGCCTTTTTTTGTTTAGTGTCTTCTTTTAAACTATAATATTTATCTAACTCATCTAAAATCATCTTAAACTCTTGATCAGATATTTGTGCATCACTCAACGCTTTTGATATTAACTGCTTTATACTATTTAACTTAGCCTCTGCCAAATTTTTTATTTTATGATGTTTTTGAGCTTTTACATTAAGCTTGCGTCTGATAAAATTAACACAAACACCTGTAGCACCACATACTATTGCTGCTATTTCTAAAGGTAACAAAACTGGAACATTGGGTTTTATTAAAAATCAAATGGGTCTGCTTTTTTAAACAAAATTGGTCTAGGCGTCTCTACTGGAGCTGTTGCCTGTAGTTTAGGTGTCTTTTTTACATTTTTCCATGTTATTCCAAAAACTGATATAGCTGTCATTATACCCATATATATGTATGCAAAATTTTTAAAACCATCTACCGTTTTTCCTATCTCTTGCATGGAATATGTTTGTTTCTTTTCTTCTTCTTGTTCGTCTTCCAAAACAGATTGTTCATCTTCCTGCTGTTCCAGCAACAAATCTATGTCATCTTTTTCTTCTCCTTGTTTTTCCAACAGACGGGAAAGAAGTTGCGTCTGTTTACGACTTTCTTCTGCTATGGTTTCCAGATTATACACCACATCTTCTGGTGTAGGTATCTCTTTTAATATTCTGTCACGTTCTATGTTGTCATGTGGTATAAGTTCGTCTGCCGTATATGGTTTTTCATTCTCTTCTTCTCTTGTAATGTCCTCCCTTGTAATACGAGGGTTCCATATCTTTCTTAGTTTGTCATTTCCAATTCTATATCTCTTCATCGCTTGGTTCGCAGATATTTGTCCACGTAGTCCACGAAGTTCTTCTATTTGTTCTTGTGTCAAGTATCCTCTTTTGTTTTCCATGTTTTTATATTATGATATATTTTAATATTATTTTAAAATAATATTAGAACACAACCAATTTTGGTATCGTCTGTATGCAGTTAAAGACTGTTTGGAATCTTCTGTGTGTAGTTAAAGACTGTTTGGAATCTTCTGTGTGTAGTTGAAGATTGTTTAGCATCGTCTGTGTGTAGTTGAAGATTGTTTAGCATCGTCTGTATATATTTTGACATCGTCTGGGTATCGTTTGAGTATAGTCTGTATATATTTTGACATGTTCTGTAATTGTTTAACATCGTCTGTGTGTATTTTGGGGCTATATGGGACTTATTTTGCTTGTAGCATTGATTGTAGCATTGCTTGTAGCAATTCTGTATGGTAATCATGGCTGAAAGATTGTTAAAGCCATAAATGCGGAGACAAAAGAGCCTCCTCCTGTTGAAACAAAAATATTAAAAGATGATCCTATCTGTATGAATGCAAGTGTAAGATATTTATATCAACCCGGGGAACAAGAAGGTGGAAGACGCAGAGCAACTGATCCAATGTGGAGTGTAGATATTCACAAAATTAAAAGTTATATGGTGACGCAAGGTATAAGAGTTTATTATTTGAAAGCACCAGCGCCCCAGAGAGGATTTGTCAAAGAAGAACTACTTATTGTTCCTGCTGATACTCAAATTCATAAGTTTTTATAGAAACCATAAGCATCAGTTGTAATTCCATCATCCCAAATATATCTTTTTGTGTAAAATGGAGACAAAGTAACTTTGTTTACAGTCAAGCTGTATATCTCATGCTTGATCGATCGTAGCATATTCATATTATGATTTGTTTTCTCCTTGTTGAGTAAGCAATTCTTGTAATGATCAAAACCATTATCCTCATTCAGCAAATATTTTTTTTACACCCTTTGCTCTCTTGATAATAAACTTTTCAGTTACTTTGATAGAATATAACTTTGGCCTCAATCCAACATACTCAGCTATAGCAACACCACTAAGTGATTATTATTCTCCATCTGAGGATCAGCAAACAAATGAATACGTTTGGGTAATTGGTGGT
The DNA here is from genome assembly GCA_037043455.1 of Cyrtodaria siliqua. Taxonomy (NCBI): domain Eukaryota; kingdom Metazoa; phylum Mollusca; class Bivalvia; order Adapedonta; family Hiatellidae; genus Cyrtodaria; species Cyrtodaria siliqua. The sequence goes on along the minus strand of JAWPHD010006186.1, from coordinate 17,324 downwards.
TTGATTGTTACTGGTGCAGTGGCTTATACTTATTTATAAAATAAAAAAAATTAAAAATTAAAATTCTTCATCATTTTCTTCCTTTTCTTCTTTAATGTCTTTAGCATCAAACCTCTTTGTAAAAACTAAATCATAAGCATGATATCTATTTTTTCTATTATTTTTGCAAGGTCTTAATCCTAATGGACGAATGTAGTATGGTGGTGGACCACTCTTTTCAATTTTATCTTTAAGATGTCCCGGTGCCCATACTTCACCGTTGTCTAGTAATGTTATTACCATAGATAAACCATATTCGGTTTCTACTAGTTTTGTATCTGTTATTACGTATATTTTATTTTGTTCCAAGTCTGGCCACTTCTTTGTGCTATTTTCATATTGCTCTAACAGCAGTTCGTCAAATTCTTCAGCTGTGATGCTCATCTTTTATATAGTTATATTCAATTTAGTATACAAATGAAAAGTTGCTAAGGTAAAAATATGGACGCAAAAAAGGGTTAGGCTAAATTGTTTACAAAGATAATAAAAAAACCCAAAAAGGTTAGGTTATAACAACAGCATCAGACTTAATGTTTAAGCGCTTAAACACCAAACCTGAGGATTAAACACCAAGCTTGATGTCAAAGCGCTTTAACATCAAGTCTGAGGTTTAACCATATCACGCTTAGAAATATATCATAAGCATGATATCTTTTTTTTGTTTTTTCTTTTACATGGTTTCAATCTTAAAGGACGGAGATTGTATGGAGGTGGTCACAGTTACAATTTCTTTTAGTGATCCAAAGGCCCATAGTCTCCACACATAGAACAGAGCAAGAACCCAAGATATACCGATAATATGATTCGGTCGATTCTATTGCCTTGGTCTCTGTCATGTATCCTTTCCAAATCCGTTCATTTCTTCATGCTGTTTTGATTCGCTTAGAGATCAAACTTGTGCTGTTGAAATGACCATTTTTTCTTTTCATACTCTATTGTTTCGAGTGTTTAATATAAAAAAAATTGTTGTAAAAAAAGGCATAGTCATAAATTCCTGGTAGGTTGGTATGTTTAGTTTTGCGTGTCAAACATTTTTATAATAACCGTAAGCATCAGTTGTGATGCCATCGTCACGGATATATCTTTTTGTGTAAAATGGAGACAAAGTAACTTTGTTTACAGTCATGCTGTAAATCTCATGCTTGATTGATCTTAACATATTCATATCATGATTTGATTTCTTTTTGCTAAATAAACAGTTTTTATAATTATCAAATCCGATATCTTCTTTTAGTAAATATTTCTGTACACCCTTTGCTTTTTTAATAATAAACTTTTCAGTTACTTTGATAGAATATAACTTTGGTCTTAATCCGACATACTCAGCTATAGCAACACCAGCACATTCATCTTTCATTTTACCTAATACTTTTTTATTTGTATCATTATGCATTGGATTGTCTTTAGGGTAATCGCTTAAATCATATTCATCTTTCATCTCAAGCATATCAGAATACACATCTTCAGTTTTTATATCAACAAGCAAACTATCAGTATCTGTATATAATAATTCACAATTGCTGCCATATCTTTTTTTCAGTGTATTGTAATACCAATCGTACATCATGTACTTTGATAAATCTAAAACTGACATTCCAGCATAGATTGGTTTGTTTAAAGTTAATCTTGTTTTACGCATATGTATTGCAGATAGCTCATCCGAAAATTTTATGCGGCGGTTAAAGTTTGGTTTAGATATTATTTTTCTCAGCTTTTCATTTTCAGATCCATCCGTTCGGACTAGTTTTATGTCAGTGCGCTTACGTAGGTTCTCCATTGTTTTTCCAAACACTGAGTTATTCATAAGTTTATAAAAGTCTGTTTCAAACTTTGATTTAGACTTTTTTCTAAATTCTGTATTAAGATTTATATATCCTTCCATTCATGGCTTTTCGTTAAATTCTAAAACTCTATGCACTTGTTTCAATTTCATACCCAGAGATAAGTACAATTCTAAATTCTTATAATGTATTATGTATTTTTTCTTATCCATGAGATTTGGAACTAGCTGCTCTGTTAGAATATTCTTTTCTAATAACTATGTTTGGTAAGGTGACAGCCATTCTTTTTTTACAACTAACCTTTCTGGCACAAGAGGATAGTTATTATGAGCATCATGAATTTCTTTAGGATAAACCAAATCAACTTCTAACATCTGTCCTTTACCAGTTTTCGGTTTGTTAAACTTTCCATTTTTGTTTTTCTTTTTCCAAACAAATCCTGAGTACGGAAGTGATTGACTCATTGCCCAGCCGTATAAATTATTTGCATCATAATACATTAAGAAATTCTTTTCTTGTTTGGAATTAAAACCAGCAACAAGTGGATTTTTTGCTTTAGCATATCGTCCTGATGGCATACTGTGATCATGTGTGTAGCTTTCAATGTGAGCGGACGTGTATATTTGAGCTCCTTCAAAGTGTGGATTATTGTAAAAACTTTCATAGTGATAAATATAATTTTTATATGGATAGAATTGTAATGGAAAGGACACTCTGGTGAGATCGTTTTATTTTAAAATTATTTAAAAACAAAAATGTTATTACCAGAAACAAAATAGACAATAGAAATTAAAAATTATAACACCTATATAATAGATCGTATCTACACTACCTGCTTATATGGTAATATATAGGACGATGCCCGGGGCTCAATTTAACCTGTCCGGCTAATCTACGCTGAAAACCGTATATTGAAAAACGGTAAATCACAATGGCCAGTGAACACCAATATAATGACAATATATGTTTAAGTGGTAATAAAACGTACCATAATCTCACACCTCTGAATGATAGTAATTACCAGTGTTATAGTAACAGTCAAAAACTACATGCTTCGAAAGTGCAATTTCCGGTTGATAAACAATATGATGAAACCCAAATTAAACAAGTGTACGCAAATAGCACTAACCCATTACTATCAGAAGTATCTATGTATGATGAATACCAGTATGATGTATATCAAGATCACAATTACAACGAGCCAGTGCAGCTGCCGTACCCGGATAATCACTATGACTCCCAGATTCCTGGGACACAGCTATGCAATATTATTGATAGAGAGCTAGCCAACCTACCTAGAGACCTGTACATAGGTAAACTTCTTAAGTTAACAGATCAATCTGAGGATGAACTCAATGCATATAGAAACGTACTATTTCAAAGAGCAACCCAAATAGACTCCTGCCCAAAAGGGAGATTAATCATGCGAAGAGGATCAAAAAGAAACCCTGTTCACCATCTTATTGCCTCAGACTGTTTCACTTTAAATATGTTTTTACGAGGTGATAACTCTAGCGAAATTGAGTCTATTTTTAGCAAAGCTAAACATCTGAGCTACCCTACTGTTAAACGGGAAACTTCCAGTAGCCCTCAGCACGAAACATTGCATTCGGCACTCATAGACTACCAAATGGAAATGAGTAAGATTCTCAGCAACGTGATAGACGTTAATAATCGATACAATATGATAATAAATGACAGAAAATCAGACAAAGAAGAAATGTGTCGGCTTAAACACGATGTTTCTCAATTAAGAAGCGAAAATGACAGCCTTAAAACACAATTGACTACTCTCCAAAATGAAGTCCGCATAGACTGGTAGACTCAGAAACGAAAATCAGCAGTGTACTAAAATCTTCAATGCAAGAAATTAAAACAAACTCACTGCAAATAGAACACGTGTGTAAAACAATAGCGGAAGTAACAGCGTGTGGTAACATGAACCTGAAACCAGCACAAACTAAACGTTACCAAGAACCCGATAATGTCGAAACGATTCCTACGGAACCAAAGACCCTCGAAATACAAGAGGTCAGTGGTCCTACCAACACCACTGTCAACCAAAATAACATCCCATATATAGTTGTAAATGAAGATGATTCCCCACCGATCCCATCGTATGCAGAAATCGTTAAAAGCGCCCCCAAGGACATCCCAATCAACGAGACTCGTCCAAAACGGCCTCCGATTATATACAACGACAGCTTAAACCAATGGATGAGACCAGCCAAAGACCAAAGCTGCAAAGGCAAAAATGACAAAATAAATCCAAACACCACTCAAACTAATGAGAAACCCGTTTACACTTCGGTACCGACCAACAACAGACCAAAACAGCACAATAAAAACTATGAAACGTACCCAATAAAATCTCATATTAGCAATGTGAGAGAAAACTCAAAGCTGTCTTATTGTTCAAATGACTCATTTAGTGGCATATACACAGGCAGACTGAGAAGTTACTATGTTAGTGGAATAGACCCTATGTCCACTCAAAGAGGACTAGAAACATACTTAACTCTCAGAGGCGTTACACCTACTGAACTGTCATTGTTTGAAAATAAAAAAGGTGAATTAGTTGCTAAAATGGCCATACCTCATTACCAAGGAAAAATCATTGAAGAGGATGATTCCTTTTGGCCGCAATTTACAAGATGTCGGCGCTGGTACTCTAAAAATGCTTGGTCAAATTTTAAGAGCTCAATACAACAAAAGAGAAGTCACCGTTATGATAATAATAATGAATATGACGTAAACAGATACGATTGAAACGATCATGAAATTGACTAATGGCGGTAAATCTAAACAAAAACTACCAGTCCCTTGTCTTCTTAATACCTTAAACATTATCACTTGGAATGTAAGGGGTATTATGTCCTCGGCTGCCAGCCTCAGTCAAACATTAGACGAGTTAAATATTGAGATAGCGCTCATTACAGAGCATAAATTACTACCTCACATGAAATTCTTTATGGATAGCATTAATTTAAACTATAGAAATCATACATTGTGTGACTCCTCCTTTGATGTATATGGCTCTGTTAAATGTGGTAAAGCTGGCATTTCAATATTGTTTAAGAAAGATCTTAAGTTCTCAATTAGAATATTAGATGAAATACATGACGAAAAAATAACTGGTTTAGAACTTATTTTGAAAAATAATACAAAATTGTTCATTTTATGTATTTATATGCCGGCTTCAAATTATGCAAATGTTGAATACGAAAATGTACTGAATACTTTGCAAGCAGCCTTAGACACATACTCCGATCAGGGTACTGTAGTAATTGCGGGTGACATGAACGCCGAATTAATAAATTTAGCAGGAATAGGCAATACGTTTAGAGATAAATCTCTGTCAAATTTCGTTAAAGATAATGAAATGTTCTCTTTAGGACTACAGCCAACAAGACAAGGTCCATTTTATACATTTAAACCCGCAGAGAAAATGTTGGATCACATATTAATTCACAAATGTTACGCTGATATTATCAATGAAACCCACATTCTAGACGATGATTTATTCGGGGTATCGGACCATCTACCGATTTTTACTAGTATAAATGTACAATTTGAATCATTACGAGAAAACCAAAGAACAGATAAAATTGCTTGGCACAAAATTAATGATAATTTCACTGAACTATACCAAAATGACATATCTGTAGCATTGCAAAATATACATTTTCAAGATATAGATACTTTCTATAATGATATAATATCAATAATAACAAAATCAGCCAATAATACCCTCCCCAAAGCGAAATTTAACACACATGCGAAACCATACTGGGGAAAAGCCGTACAACAGGCACATCGTGATCAGCGTATCGCGCGTAAGCGGTGGATAGCGGAAGATAGACCGCGCGGTAATGAGTTTAAAAGTTACACCGAATACAAATTACTGAAAAGAAAATGTGTCAACACGCAAAAGGACGCTATTAAAACCATAGAAAATAAATTTTATGAAGATCTGGAAAAATACGCGGAATGTGATAACAAAACATTTTGGAGTCTTGTAAAGAAACGAAAAAATCAAAAATCCCAGAGTTGCTCTCAAATTGAAACACAAAATGGTATTGTCCGCGATCCACAGGGTATTTGCGACCGGTTTTGCGAATTCTACTCGCAGATATACACACCACTTGAGTCAAATAATTTTGATAACGATTTTAAAAGATCTATGGAAGTTGAAATTAAAAAGATTTCCGATAATAATATAACCTACGATGACACGCCTAAACTTAATCCCGACATAACTGCCGAATATATAGAAAAGTTAGTCAGGTCTCTAAAGAGCAAAAAAGCTGCTTCGTTTGACAATATTTATAACGAACACTTAAAATTAGGTGGTAAGATGTTATATGTCGTTCTTGCAACGTTATTTAATAAAATTATAACGGAAGAAATATTACCATCTAATTGTAAAAGGGGCGTAATAATTCCTATATTCAAAAACAATGGTAAATCCCGATCAGACCCAAGCAATTATAGGCCCATCACATTATTACCAGTCATATACAAGTTATTTGAAAAAATACTGCATACAAAACTCTTAAATTGGATAGAAGCAAAATGTATTGAATTTCCAAACTCACAACAAAATGCATATCAGAAATGCCTTGGGTCCATAACGGCTTCATTTAACTTACAGGAAGCCATATTGTATAATGTTGAGTTAGGCAGTAAAGTTTTTGTCTGCACCCTGGACACGAAACAGGCTTTTGACACTCTCTGGATAAACGGTATATTCTACAAACTGCATGAGTTAGGCATTCAGGGAAAACCCTGGCGGCTTATAGCTAACGCACATACACGCATGCAAAGTTGTATATACATTAATGGCGTACAATCAAAGTGGTTTGCAGTAAATCAGGGCGTCCGGCAGGGTGGGACTATCTCTACTCTAATTTACAATCTGTTCATTGATGGGCTCTTGAACGAGTTAGAACGTAGCAATCTCGGAACATGCATATTAGATGTAAAGGCAGGAAACTGCACTTTGGCTGACGATCTCACTCTATCGTGTACATCCCCAGAAAGCTTACAGAATATGTTAGATATAGTAAATAGATATTCGACTAGATGGCGCTACATAATTAACCCCTTAAAGAGCAACATTATCATTTTTGGTGACAAAGCTAGAGTAAAAAAATGTCCTGACTTTTTTCTAGGTCAAGACAAAGTAAATATTGTAAGAAGCGTCAAACATGTAGGAATCACACTAGTCGATAGTTTTACTCATAATGAAAAAATCAAAATTGCGATTACGAAGGCAAAATCTGCGTTCTTCTCTCTAATGCCTCTTGGTCTCGCTACAAACCTCATTAATCCAATTTTATCAGCGTCCCTTATACATAAGATCTGTATATAGTCGGTATGCCAAATGCCAATTTTGGGTCGAACCCAAATTTGGAGTATGCACAAAATGTTTTTGCATAAAATGGTTCTACAACATATCCTTTCGTAGAAACTGAATGATGCAACTCTGTCATCATTGAGCATTTTGATATATTCAAGATGGCGTCCAAGATGGCCGCCAAAATGAAAAATCCACATGTATCACAAATAACAAGATGTTTGAACAAGAATTTGAAAAAGAAAATTGTGTTTGTGGTTAGGGATAACATTTTAATAATTAAAATATTGATTTGAAATTAAAAAACACATTTAAAAAATCCAAAATGGCCGCCAAAATGGCCGCCAAAACCGAAAAATCCTGTTTTAAAGCAGTATAATCACTAAATGAGCTAATATATGGACACTATTTGGATTTTTTTTAAAAATAAAACTGTATGTACATTAAAGATGGTTCATTGACTATTATTTAATAAAAATAATGGTACATGGGTTGGTTCTTACCAATAGAATGAAGGCATAAATTGAAACTGAAAACACAATAATAGAATGTGGAGTGTTCTGCAATTTGTTTGATTCATTTACAGATTCTAATATATAACTGAGTCAGTCCATGCTAACATTTCAGCTTGGCATTGGTGAATAATGTGAATCCAGATCAGCCTGTACAGTCTGATCATGATCTACATGTTTCCTCAATCAGATATCCAGATCTGCTTATATCAAAGCTTTATAGATGCTAACGGCGACCACATTATATTCAAATCTGACTGGGTGGATGTAAATGCCGATCTAGATCATCACTGCTTGCAAATACTAAGTTTGACCTTTTCGCTCTTTCAATTAATCTAATTATTGTTCTCTTTATATTATCAATATTCCACATTCTGCATAATTATCCACTTTTTAATTGAAAACCTAATTGATATTCGGCAACACTCATGTTCAATTGTCGTCTTCACTGTCCGATTCACTCGAATCATCATCTGCAGCATTTAATAGTTCATTTACATCCTTTGTTAATCTATTTTGACAATGAGAGGTTTGATTGCAATTACAGAATATTGTACAGGCAAGTTTGGCTCCATAGCAACCACAACGGGATGTTGCACATGGCTGCTCTGAAGCACAACCACAGCAGATAAGCTTCAGGACACATGCTGGTGCTGGGGCCTTGTTTTCTGGGATTGTAGTAGGTATGAGTATCTTAGAATTAATATCTTTGCTCCATCCAAAGTTGATAGGATCCATATTTGGAGGATCTGGTTCCAGCGCACTCCTCCATATGCAGGCCTGTATATGTGCCCGTTTGACATTTTCATTGAACGATTCTGATGTAGGTGGTAACGACTGTAGTTTTGGCATCTTTCTGACTGTTTTCTTGCCCATTTTTGATGACCAAACATCATATCTTACACTGGACATACTTGCACCTATCTTCCTACCATAACACGCAGCTATAAAACCGGTAGCTTTTTCATTAACTGTATTCATGTCTGCATCTATATCGCCAATTTTGTCTAGGTCGCATCCTCGTTTAAGCTGTTTGACAACGGTTGCCTTTCCAAGGCCACTAATTTTGGCAACGGTATCGCAGCCAGACAGCGCATGAGCTGCTAAGAGCTGCGGTATAATATCTGCATGTGTTCTACATGTTGCTGCAATATCTACCACGGTTCGATTAGCGCTAGTTCCTTCCATTAGTAGTGTACATGACAAATTCTTAAGGGCATAGTAGTGAGCCAACAGCACAAAAACGTCAGTGTCGTCACAGATCACCGTCACATATTCTGCTCCTTGTGATGCAGCATATACTACCTGCTGTGGAATTATAACATCAGCTTCTTCATGACTGGTCCTTAAGTCTACTCGATCAATGACAATCCCCATGTGAATCTCCTGGGGGACCTCTGAGGAACCTGTGATCATAAGCTTGTTATTGAAGGTTGTAGGTAAGTTCATGGCTTTGGCTGTGTGATGCTCACATATCATGTCTATGAGCTGGACCTTGTTTTCTGTGTTTGTCAGGACCTTATGTTGGGCAGGTAATGGTGTTGTGGCATTCAATTTGTAATCGATACCAGTCTTCTGAATCCCCCGACTTTTTCTTGTGCTACTCTTGATGCTATACTGATAGTATTTGTCAAAGACCAGATATACGTCGCACACTTTCAATCTCTTATACACATATTGCCAGAAGTTATCCATGAAATTCTGCACAGTTCCATTATTTGGCCAGTGTACACACCACAAAATTGCACACCCATCAATAACAAACACATTAGGTTTTTCTGCTCCGCGGGCCGAGTGTGTGATTTGAAGCTTTTTCTTTAGCATAGATTTGTTTGTGGCTATCCTCATTTCACCACTATCCTCAAACATGGACGTTGGGATTGGTGCTAGCTCATGACTGAATATATCCTTTAAGTCGATTGTTCGAGTTGATGCCAGTCCCATAACTCTTGCGTAGATCAACTGTGTGTCGAAAACAGTGCCAGATCCGAATTTGACACTTTTCCTGCTGACTGACATAGTCACCACTTTGTTCGTTATAGGTCCGTTGAAACCTTCAGGCCAGGAGCTTTCGTATGCAGACATTTGAGCTCTTCCAATGCTCACAGCACTGTCAACATTGACTGTATCTGGCACTATTCTACCTGTTACAATGTTCAGAAGACTGTTTGAATGTTCCTCTGGGTTCAGCGGGTCAATACAGGTTTCCAGCTTCGTGCATATATTATTCCTGTCAGTTGCATCAGACGCAATACGCGCGGCTGCCTCCTCCTTGTGTGAAGTGACATTATCTGACTCTCCAATGTGGTCTCTCATGATATTCAGGTCTTGAAGGAGACGGCTACAGGTGTGAAGACTTAACGCCCACCGCTTCAGGGCAGACTCACTAAGAGTGATACCGACAACACCACCAGGTCCATGGCCGTAACGCATAAACGTAGTCTCAATAAACATGTCCGACCATATCGCATTCCACAGGCCTGCCTTATGTCGCATCACATGTTCACCATTTCTGAACCTAGACTGTATCTCATCCGGAAGGTTCTCCATACTCCGCAAATAATATAGGCCATACCTCGCATAATTTACGTGCTTAGCCGCAAAGAAGTAAGGCATCATTGATGCAACTGCATACAGGTGTAAAGCCCATTCCCCCTCCCTCTCTGCTCGAACAAACAACATCATAATCAAAACCGGTTTGATTAGACACTCCAACCAAAGTTTGGTAGTCCTACTATGTGCCGCTTTTTCCTCAAGGATGGCAATTAAATCATCAAAGTTCTCAACGTCTTGTATGACTCCTCGAATAATTGCCTCACACACGATTCTCAATCCGCGAACATTTTGTGGAAAGTTTTTCCCTAAGAGCATGCGTGGTACCCCACCAAACGCAGCTTTCATCACTTCTTCCAATCCAGTATTGTCCATTAAAACACCAACACAGCCTACAAAGCTCATTAACATGTGCATACCCCCCAGTCGTGGGTACAGGTTGGGAAAGATCTCTGGATGAACCCACATAACATTGACCATTACACGGTACAGTTGTTGATCAGCAGTGAACACAGTAAAAGTTTGTCCACACTTAACAGTTAGCCTCTGTGCTTCAAACATGGCTGTCATCATAGTATCTGGGTCTGACGGAACCATGTCTATCAGGGGAGTATACATTGCAGTCGTCCCTGGCTTCAAACTCTGACCCCGTGTTCTTGCCATTAATGTGTTGTAACCTCCAAATTCAGGTGTGTTTGGGACACTTGTTACTTTTTTCAGGAATTCGAAATCTAAGTCCTTTGCCCGTGCTCTGGTTACAACTTGCTCTGCCAATATCTTTAAAGGCAATATGGGACGTAGTGCCTTGTTAACAGGCATTTCAGGTTTTTTTGGACCTTGGTAATAACAAATCGGTACAGTAGGAGTCACCTGTCTTTTCATATCTTCTTTCTTCACTCGCTCTATTGTCTCTCTGCTGCTTTGATGGGTATCCGCGTTTTTCTTATTCTGTGTCAGTAACAAGGCTAGGGCATGTGTTGATCGAATACAATTCTGAGAGGAGATGTTTGCATCGAAGTTATCAGCTACAGCCTGAATCAATCCAACCTCAGAATCATGAATAGCTCTTGACATCTTGTTAACATCTTGAGCAGCGGCCATAGCAGCAGACGCTTTCAATCTCTTTACTTCATCATATGAACAGGTAACACCAAAATCATGCAGACTATCTATTTTGCTTCTGTCCCTAGTCTGTACACCCAGTGCAATTTGCAATGAAGTAGGTTTATGATTAAGAATAGCAGTCACCATGTTTCCAATCAATAATGCCGGAAGTGTAAAAGCTAGTTTGTCAGATAAACATGACAATAGTGACAGTAGTGTTGGACTTGACTCTTCTGAGGCAATCTCTTTATCAATTTGTACATTATAGAGAGTTTGTTTGTTCACTATTTGCCTACACTCTTTCACAATCTGCTTGGCGACACTTTCAATCTGCATATTGTCATCATCTAACTGTTCTAACCTTAATAAATCAGATGCTCTGTTTTGAAAAACAATTACATTTGCTAGTCCTGGAGATGAAAACACTAACATCTCTTCACCAAGAACTTCACTTAATTGCTTGACCAGATTAATCCGGGATAACAAAATGCCACCATGTGCAGCATAAAAAGTGTGTAATCCAACCGAAGTCCATACTTGCAGTTTTTCTGCTTTCATTTCACTAACAGTAGCCTCAAACGCATGATCAATGTTGTCAGATGTGTCTCTTGAAGAATAGTTAATGTTACGTTTATTCATAAACTTTTTCCGACAGTCGTCATGGTATCGCGCATCAGCAGCATGCAAGTCACTAATGGCTCCAAGAAGGCGTACTTTTACTTGTTTTGCCCAATCATCGTTACGAGATGTACATGTTTCTAAAATAGCGTCTTTAAATGTCTGCCGACCAGGTCGATCTGTTGTTCTACACATTAATGCTTTTCGCCATCGCTTAGGGTTTTTAGGATCTGGTTTCAAATCACAGTTTTCACCACAATACAAACAATTTTCACGAAATTCAAACTTTCCCACATCAGAAAGACGAGTGCGCTTCGCTGGTGTTTGGCTAGTAGATGCTATTGGTGTACCACTCCGCTTAAGATGCTGACTTATATGCCAGGATGAAGTATATGTAGACACACAGTCTCTATGACACTGGATCGTTAAAGTTTCATCTGTGTGGAGTCTTTTCTCTAGATCGACATGAATATTATCCTGCCTGCGCTTGCTGGAGTAGATAATTGTTGTAATGCGATCAGCTCCCGCACTGGTAAGTTCTTTCTCAGACTCCCCACACCAATATACTTGGCCGAAAAAGCACTCCATCAGTTTCATCAATCTGCAAGAGATACAAATGGATATTCAGTGATTTATTCAATCAATATTTAATGATCTAGACAGATTTACATTTTTGTCCGGACACTAGTATAGTCCGAGCACTACTACACTTTTAAGAAAAATCCATCGGCACTTCCTTTACAGACTAATTTTTGGATTTTTTATATACATAAGGTTATTCACAGAACAATGGATAACCCAGGGACTACACCTATATCTTTTAGTAACTTTTATAATACCAAAGAAATACAAACTACGAAGTTCAATATTTCTGTTTAAATTTTCCCACTCTTTAAACTTGAACTCTATACAGTAATCAACCAACCCTGTCATTTATATAAATCAATGTATTTAAATGAATAGACAGTATTATAAGTGTTACTTACCTTCAATACATACTGGGAATTATGATCTTTTGGATGAATAATTCTTCTAAAGGCAAAATACATTCATTGGAAATCAACATTCCGGGTAAATCAATGGTGCGTGTACAACAAAGGGAAACAACTGAAATAACTGAATGATGAAATAACTACAAACGGAGGCAACTAAAGCGTTATCATACTGATGGTTTGTGCAAATAATGAACATAATTCTGTGTGACATATTGTTTGATAAAAAACCAAATTTATACAAATATTTGCGGGGAAAATTGTCATGTTTGTACGAAATGATCTTTGCTTATACTGCTATTTAGTTAGATTTATTTAATTGTTTAGGTAATTTCCTTTTCTAAATAGTCATCTTTATGCTAAGCATACTCTATCTGAGATTTCCAATTACTATTGGTAAACAATTCGTGCAGAAAAACAGCAGAAACTAGAATATATAGATATTTTTCGGTTTTGGCGGCCATTTTGTCAGCCATTTTGGATTTTTCAAATGTATTTTTTATTTCAAAATATTATTTTAATTAGTATAATGTTATCCATAACCACATATGCAAAAGTGGTCATCATAATTCTGTTCAAATCTCACGTTATTTGTGATATATAATATTTTTTTATTTTGGCGGCCATCTTGGCGGCCATCTTGAATATTTCAAAATGCTCAATGATGACAGAGTTGCATCATTCAGTTTCTATGAAGGGACATGTTGTAGAACCATTTTATGCAAAAACATTTTGTGCATACTCCAAATTTGGGTTTTTCGATCGGCATACCGACTAATACCAACGCTATTGTATGGGTCGGAACTTTGGTTTAATTTATCCAAACAGAACATTGAGCAAATGGAGATTTTTTGCCGCTTTTGCGCTAAAGTAATACAGGGATTTGATAGACTTACTAGAACGGATATGTGTCTAAGCATGCTCGGGTGGTTGCCAGTACAAGCAGAGGTTGATAAAAGAAAGTTAGGATTTCTACAAAAACTATGTTCGATGCCGAATGATCTACTTCCAAAGCAGGTCTTTAATGCACGCTTATCTATGTTTATAGTTAGAACCGATAATAAACAAAAAGGCTATATTCCTGATATTTTTAAAATTTTAAAAAAATATGATATGGTACATTTTATTGTAAATTATATTGAATGAAGTATATTTCCGAGCAAACTTGTTTGGAAAAAACTCGTCAAGAAGAATATTTATAAGTATGAATCTAGCCAATGGCTACAACGTATGAGATGCCAAAACGTATTTGATAGATTTATGTCCGTTCATACAGTTATAAAACCAGCCATATTATGGAAGTGTGCCTCAAATGGTTTATCCCTAAAAAACTCAAGAGTGGTTAGCAAAATATGGACTGACATTTCGCCAACTGTATCAAGAGTTTGCAAGTTTTGTGAAAGTATTTATACAGACTTTTATTCACATATAACTACAATATGCCCACTGACACAGTCGACACGGAACATTTTCTTTGAACATGTCCATTTAAAATATGGACAGCACATGTTTGATAAACTATTGAATGGTGAATGTGAGGACGTCCTTAGATATCTCATCGGCCGGTACTCCAATGAACTTGACAATGAACTGTGCCATGAACAATTCTGTCAGGAATCCTACAGTTATATTGCTTCATGTGTTTACCTGTTTGAGACAAGTCAATAAGACAGAAATAATGCTAGTGAATTTCTTAATCATGTATGAACTATAATGTTAATGATCACTTTATAAATAAAAACTAGTACTAAGAACATTTTAATTAATTATATCATTATATTAGAAGTGAAATATGGATAAAAATCTGCAAAAAAAACAAAAAAAAACATTTCTCTTTACTTATTAGTCAACACTGCTTGTTTATTTTGAACTTAATTAATATTTGTTTGTGTTTATTGATGTTATTTGTACTTTGCCTTTTTTGTCACTTGTATTATATGTTCTTCACTGCACTATCTGCACAATTTATAAATCTCTGTAACTAGAGGATATAAAGAGTATAAATAAATAAATAAATAATGCATCCCAAGATAATCCTGGCGCTGTGTAATAATGTAAAGGGTCAAGTCCGTATGAGTTCATACATGTTTTTCTAAAGTTCTGAAACACATCAGCTAGTAATGTTACATCAGCGGTTAGGTATAAATCATGATAATCTCCCATGGTTTTACAATTAAAAACATTCCATATCTTTTGTGCGTATTCGTAATCTTTTTGACTTATAGATTCACATTTCAAATTATCATAAAACTTTTCTATTGGTGGTAATTCTGTTTCATCAAATTTATCCATGCTATCCATGTATTCGTAAGGATAAACACCTTTTCTTAGAAATGGTGTTTTATGTTTTAGGTTGTTATAATCTTGCATTGTTTTGCAGTTAAACTCATCCCAGATTGTTTGTAAATATTTGTAATAATCTTCAAAGGTAGTGTCTTTATCTTTCAATCCTGCATTTTTAAATGCAGTTGTAAAATCTTCAAGCGGTGGTAATTCTGTTGCTAAACTGTTTTCATGATTATCGGGGTAGATAATTTTTCTCATGCATAATGTTTTATTTATAAATTGTTCTTTGGTGATTTTAAAATCATATACAGCTGTTGCATCAACCAAGCTTGCAAGAGATAAGTTTGTAAATTGCCAACTGTCTAAAAATACAAGTTGTCCACATCCAAATGATATATACTTTTCTGCATTATTTGGAATGCATTTGATATTACCTTTCATCTGGTGTAGTTTTTGCATTATCAAATGGCTATCATAACCTTTAAGGTTATGAAACACAATAGGAATAGGTGTAATTCCAGGTTTTATTTTTAATTTCAAATTACAACCTTTATGTGCAGCACCTCTGTAATTACCTGTAAAATGACAATGATCTTTTACTTAATCATCTGTTAATGCAGATTTGCAAATCCAACACTCTGTTGCTTTGTTGTGATTTTCTTCATCTTCTTCAGTCATGATTATAGGTTTTGGATTTGAAAATACAGTATTAATAACTTTTCTTTCTTGCTCTATCCATTTTAAAAATGTTTCAACTGTGTCTTCACCTCTGTAAAAACAGGTTTATTAACTAAACCATCATATCTTATAACTTGATATCCAAATCCACATGCTTGATGTACACCTGTTATTTTTGTTTTTTCTCCTTTTTTATTAGTATAAGGTTTTATTATACTTTCAAAGTCAGCATAGATCACAAAAGGTACAGGTTGTTGTTTGTGATGGTTTTTAAATTTTGTAATTGTACCTTTCTTTGGCATTTCAATTCTGCAAGAGTTTTTATTAATACCATTGCAGTCTTCTTTGTGTTTTTCAAGTAAGTTTCCTCTGGAAAATCCATGAAGACAACGATCACAAAAGTAAGTTTTACCGTGATGTTTGTTTTGAGTGTAAAGTAATTTGTTTATGTCTTTGATTAAGCAGTAATGATATTTTGTTTTTGTTTTGTTATTTTCTTTTTGTTTTTCTTCATTTTGATCATAAACAGCGGGATCATAGTTATCATCTATGATTCCTTCTTCTATAATTTTATCATCATCATCATCATCCTCAATATCATCATCAATATAATCTTCAGATGCTAATAGTAAGTTAATCCTTTTTATCTCTTTAGGCTGCTCTGAAATTCTAAATGGAAAAACAGATAACTCTTTACTTTTTCCAGATACTGTAAACCCATAAACATTAACAGCAATGTTGTTTTGAGTTTCTATTTTTGATATTTGTAAAACCGGAGTTGGAAAATCAACTCCCTCAGCTTTTAAATCCAAACTGGGGTAACTTGAAACTCTATCACTATTCTTTTTGGCTGGATGTAAAGCTGCATTTATAGCATAAAGAATACATTTATCATCATAGTTTTTTATATTTATAATTGCTTTTTTATTCTGCACTATCTTAGGTAAAGCAAAGTATGATGAACCTTTAAGAGGTTTATACTTTGCAAAGTTTAAATAAAGTGTAACACAATAATCAACTTCTAATCCTGATGCAGTGTTTGTAAATCTTTCTAAACTTTGTTGCATCTCAGCAGATGAATGTTCGTATAACTCATCCAAACGCTCAGCTGATAAAAGTGTGTTTTGTTCACTACCTAAAACAGCTAAAACATCTTGTCTTGTTGTTCCATTGTCTTTGAATAGTTCTGCGGTTAAACCTAATTGAAACTTTACTCCTTTCATATTTTTTAGCTCCTCGGTTATGTGTTTTGTTAATACGGGTTTTTTTTTATCTTGGAGCAGTTTTAAAGGATCTTTGTAATCAGCAACAGGCATTTCATATGCTTTAAAATAACCACATTTAGGTTTATCAACCAGTGTCATTGTTTCTGATTTTGATTTCTCAAGTTTTAACTTTTCAG